>JAWZYV010002252.1:0-14997 GCA_038373885.1 Cheiracanthium punctorium | reverse complement strand
TATCCGACTGCAATAGAAAAAGATCGATTGACTACCGAAAAAGAGCAGAAAAAGACTTAACAAGTTGGTTTAGAGAGAACAAGGAACGTTTTCCTGAAGCTTTTTTGGTTATTACTGGATTTTCTTATAACGGAAAACTTACAATAAGGAAAGCAGAAATAATGTCAAAATTAATTAGGATTACTATCAGAAGTATGTTTTAACACCTATTTTTAAAGAAGATATTCCACCCCTTTATCCATACAATCTTTATTGTGCTAAGTTCCATCAGGATATAGCTCCAAGCCATACCTCTAAATCTAATGCTCTATTTTTTGATAAAATGAGAAGTGAAGCTGGAATTGAAGCTATTCCCTTTAAATGCATCCCACGCAAGTCCCCTGACGGAGACATGACCCCTGACAAAGACCCCTGACAAAAAAAGTTTTAACATACGTACAAGGGTTCTTTCACTTCTCTATAATTAGATTTTTTTCTATTATGTGAGATTTAAGCAAAGTAAAACATATATAAGAAATCATTTTTTAATTTGAACTTTCTAACGATCTAGGAAGCATTTAAAAGGGTGATTGTATGGAAATGATTAAATTATAAGATTTTTTAAATGAAATAATATTTTCATTTCTATAACTGTACAATGTTTGTACATGTAAATACTTCCTAAATTTTTTCAGTAATAGTTCAGAAATATAAATGACATCTTTGTTTCGTTTAAATTGCGTTTGCTATTGGTCTAACTTTCCATAAGATAATCTATTTGCGAGAAATTATGAATATGATATTACTTACACACTTTTATTTAAAAAATATATCATACAAATACATTTAAATGAAATAAATTTTTTTTAAATATTTAATAAAATAATTTTTATGCCACATTATATATGTATATTGTGATAAATCGTCCTAGACACAGACATTCAGTATCCATTTAAATTGCAAAATTTTGTCGAAACGTTCTAGCTTTCTGAACCTGTCTGACTCTGGTTGTCGTTTGTCAAAGGCAATTCATCCCCGATATGTAACATTTGTAAAATATTAATCACTGCAGCTTGACCAACGGCATGCGCGTGCATGCACAGTGGATACTGACCCGATAAACACCCCAACTGAAATTGAATGAATTTATATTCCCACATTCGTTAGCGGATGTAAACCGGTATTGATTGTTTTAAAGTTTATGAACGCCGGCCACGCATCTAAATGAGTTTATCTGAACGTCAATTGTGGCCATTTAGCAAGTTTGAATACATTACACGAAATTTATTGGATATCTGTGTAACATGCAGCCTTACATATGGGTATAATAGATTAAACACTACACGTGTAGGGCTGTGTTATACAAGTTTATCGGAAAATATGGGGCGAAATTTTAAATTATGGTGGTAGAGGGAACCAAGACTGTTAGTAATTACAGAGCAATGTAACGTTGCAAACGGCGTCTTAGTGCACTTTCGAAGACGTAGGGATCCCTTATGTATGAGACAGAGTATGGGTAGATGGCTAAAGTGTGATGGTCCAGGGTTCTGGCCTACCGCACGACTGTCAATTTAACAGTTTCGAATTTCGGGCTGTTTTCTCGAGATGTAACATGAGTATGCGCAGAACTGCTTAAAACGTCCTCAGCCCAAGGCACTTTCCATTGGGCAGATGACTCTCGTGTGGGTTTGCCTTAAAACGCTACACATGGGAAAAAAATATTCTAGTAATAGTGAACGTTCCAACTATGGTTCTTCAATAATCAATGATATCATAAATTCAAAATTATCAAATGCATTGAAACGGATTTTTTTCCCTATCACAAATAATAATGCTTTTAAAATAGAAGCATGGATCGGAAAAACACTAAGTTAAACGAAAAAACACTAGTTCCGATGACAACAACTCAAAAAGGTAAATGAAAAAATGTCACTGTTTTTCAGATCTGACCAATTTAAAATGGTTTTATTTTTTTAATATATTTTTTATTTATTCATTTTTGTTATCATAGCAAAACGAGAATTTAATTTTAAAGTTTTCAGCAAAGGTTTTAGCCGACAGGAAAAAATGGATTTCTTTCACTTTATCCGTTGAAAGTAACTTCATAAAACGTTTTTCTCTATTCAATTTTACGTCGTACTGTTGTAGTTTCTTTCAGAACAGTATTTTGATAACTCTGAAGTTAGACGGTTTTTCCGAAACGCTTAATTTTTTAATTAACTCCTTATTTGTTTTTTATAATAGAATTTAGGTAGAAATTTTATTCCAATTATATCGTTAAGCATACTTTTGATTTGAAATAAGAAAAAGATGAACTACTGCCATGAATAATTGTAATATTTATTTCAAACGTTCTATGTACAAATTTCTCCAATGAATAAAATGCGGCCTATGTATTAAAAAGATGATGTAGAAAATATCACTCTTTTTTTCTTTCTTCACTATTCTTTTCACTATTCTCTTCACTACTCTTTTTTTCTTTCTTCACTTTTTTCTTCTTTCACTATTTTTGGAAATGTCGAAACATTTTATAAGGAAAATAAAGAACCAATACACTTATTTTGCCTCTAACCAATTTGGGGTGACTTTCGACTTTTTCTTAGACCCAATAGAACAGGAATATAATCTTAAGATTTCCACGAAGAGTTTTTATTTTGCACAACACAAAAATATCGAATTTCTGTCACATATTAAAAAAAATGAAGTTAGAAAAATGACTCTATGCTACAACCGCTCTATTTTCGAAGTAATTCTTTTCTTTTTTTCCTTAGCATCGGTATTTTTGTATGTTTAAAGCAGTATTTTCATGATTTGTTACTATATTTAAGGCAACAGTGAGTTCTTCTAATGCAAAATTAGTTGTAGATCTGTGCGTTTTCAGTTTTTTTGTATCTTGGTACGTAACAATGATTTAAAAGAGGGGAATAAATTAGTAAAACTTTCACATGACGTATACCAATTCAAAAATCTTACTTTAGTAAATTTATGATTGTAATGAAGCAATGACATCTATTACCTTATACAAAATCCCGAAGTGGCATAGCCGCTAAGCTCTGTTCCCACAACAGCACAGAAATCGAAGCAGCAACGGCTTGATCAGAGCTTGACAGGGTGAAAACCTCTCTCGGCTGAGTTGCTGTCGAACCGTGTGGGGTTGGTCGTCACACGGTTTGACAATAATAGTCGATTAATAGTCGCTAAGCTGTGTTCCCATAACAGCACAGAAATCGAAGCAGCAACGGCTTGACCAGAGCTTGACAGGATGAAAACATCTCTACGCTGAGTTGCTGTCGAACCGTGTGGGGTTGGTCGTTACCTCCGATAAACAAGGCCCGCACAAGGAAAAAAGGAAGTGGCAAGATGGCGCATTACGTAGTCCCAACTTCTGTAGTTCTTGACGAGTTAAGAATGTAACTTATTCGCTGGTAACTTTATTTAAACTTTTGTTTTCTAACTAATGTTAACCAAGAACGTTGCTTAAATCACATATTTACATCTAGTTTTGGACATCATGCGTTTTATTTTGAATTTTCTATTTGGTAGAACAGTTACTTTAATCATGTTTCTATTTACACAGTTTTAAATAAAAATTAATTTTTAGTGAATCTGAATCTTTATTTTCGGAGGTGACCGGCTAGTGCACATAAAATGTCTCCTGGATTCAATGTTCTCCATGGTCAAACGATACCTCTACAGGTGCCAATGCAAGTGCTATGTCTCCCATCAGGAACTGGTTCTAAATTAGGAGACGCCGAGCTGAATTGGACATCCTCCCAATGGGGATATTTAAAATGGAAACCGCCCCCCCTCCGCCTTTTGCCGTCCTACATGGAGCATCAGGTATGGATCCGCGGTTACCAGAAGCCCTTATTAACAGCAACTACACCTTACACAAAAGAAAAAATAAATGACAAATTGTGAATATAATGTTCCAGACATAGACGGACATATGCATGAAAGCATGTATGTACGAGCGTATATATTCGTACATACATACTTCAGCAGAGTTATTTTTATTGTTTGTTTAAAAGTACTTGATTTTTGTGAGAGAAAAAGTTTATTGGCATCCACTGGAAATTTTTTTAGACCTTCATCTCAGCTGTTACTACTTGCACTTTTATTTCAAACAGCAGTTTTTTAGATCACTGTACATGGAAGTACACACAGTTTCACGGGTTAATGGGAATCTATCCCAAAGACCGTATACTCGCTCCTTACAGAGAGAATGAAGCGATCCAAGCCTCTTAGCTGCCAATCCTCCTGAGAAATGTCAAAAACAGTAAAGTTTGGATTCGTGTTGCCCGATCCAATACGTTATGGCGATATCCATCCGCTCGTCGAAGACAAAAAAACTTTCCTATGCACTACCAAGAAAAAAAAAAAAAGTCTGTCAAATTTGCAGAAAAAAACTCCGCCAGGACCCCAGTTTTCGTATACTTTACAGACGTCTTCCGCGAATTTCACAGATTCTCAGTTTATTTTACAGAAATCTTCCGCACATAGGAAAAAATACTTCAGACTTCTGTAAAACGTGCAGAATTTTTTACAGTGTGAATAATGCTTCCCGATCGCATTTAAAACAGCTAAATAACCAATAAAACTTACAGTTTTAACAAATGCGATTATATTGCAGACAATCTCTTTCAGTACTAAAATGAGTTTTACATTTAAGAGATATGCTGACGTACTAAGAACAAATATGTAAATTAACTTGACAACTTATACTACTATTCAATATTACATAAACTAAACACTTGGAAGAAAAATACCTTTATATTATGTTTTGCATCGTATCTACTCTAAAATAGCGAAGTTGTTTTCCGTCTCTATGGTGAAAAAAAGAAACTTAATTTAAAGTTTTGCACAAAGGTTTCAGACAGCGCCAAAAAATGGATTTCTCCTTTTTTTTCTCGTAAGTAACATGAAAAAGAGTTATTCCAAGTTTAAATCTCTTTATTTTAACTGGTAGATTTCAGTGTATTAATGCAGCATTTCTGTATAAACAGCTCACTGGTAAGGTTTTACAATAACTTTAAACAGTTTTAGTGAAACACTCTAAGAGCTTTTATATTCTACCCTAATAAGATTAAGGTCCGGTTCTAAGAATCTTATTAAAATTATTTCCAAAGGCATGAGTTTAAATCGTGTAGCACTGTATGCTTTGTCTTTTTGACTTGAATTTTTATTCCAGTGATTTTACATCTTAAAAATGTTATCTGTTCCTTAAGTCTTCTTTTCTTTCAGAGATTTTTGCTTTTACGTTTATAATCTTTTGTTTTCATATGGAATATTTTCTGCTGTCATGTAACAATTTAAAATATCTAAAAAACATATCAATGATATTCTTAAAAAAGCCCCAACATCTGATTTGCAAATTTATTTAATTTTTGAGAAGTGTTTATTTTGAATGCTGATTTTATGTTTACGTATTTGTGAAGAAATTTTTATGTTTAGGAATTTATTTATGATTGATTAGTTTCAAAATATATATTCGAATGAGTAACACTTTGTTTTTGAAGCTGTAATGGTCTTGTTGATATTGATTCTCACAAAAATGCTTTCATGTAATTGTTTTATATTTTATGGTAAAAATAAATAGTAATTGTTTACTTTATAAGTGTAATTATCAAATATTTGAACAAACAACGGAGCCATCTATTTGAAATGTTAATTTAGGATTATTAGAATGAGATACATAAATGCTTCAGCATTTAGAATTTGGAAGGTTTTAGTACATTTGTACCTATAAATATATCAACGTCAAAGAGTACACTAATCTTTTATATTAAGAAAAAAGTACAACTGTTTGCCTAAACACTTTGAAAAAAATAATATTCAAGCAAAATACTGAAACCTTGAACTAATGAGCCATACATTCTTTTTTCTAATCATCGCTCTATTGAAAAATTCTTTGGAAAGAAATTATTTCTTTAGACTTTTTTGAAAGGTTTCGTACTTCTTCAGTAGATTAATTTTTTTTTTCTAATCTGTAAAGCATCTATTTACATAAGAGCTACGCGGTATCTGTGTTTATTTTTAGCTGTTTTGATCCATTTTACTTTATGATATTTCTCAAAATGTTACCTGATTTCTTCAGAAGAAACGTTGTCCAATTTTTACTTTCCGAACATGTACCATGTAAGGAAAGTATTGTAATCATGAAAAAATTCGAATTCGAGATTTTGGTGTATTGACACGTTTTGAGGTCTTCTGAATTCATTTATGCTATTTTTACGAGATGTATGTATGTATGTGTGTATGTGTGTGTGTGTGTGTGTGTGTGTGTGTGTGTGTGTGTGTGTGTGTGTGTGTGTGTGTGTTTGTGTGTGTGTGAGTGAACACGATAGCTCCTGAACAGGGCATGCGATTGAGCTCAAATTGGGTATATATGTTATAAACCACCGTCGCAAGACCGGTATTGATTTTGGTGTGTATAGGACTTACAGTTTTTCTACAGGGCTACGACAAAGATTTCTTTTACATTATGGCCTATGGAGGAAAATTCTGGAAAGTGCGCTAGCGTTTAAACGGTACATTCGATTGAGCTCAAATTGGGTATACATGTTATAAACCACCATCGCAAGACCTGTATCGATTTTGATGTGTATAGGACTTACAGTTTTTCTACAGGCATAAAATAAAGATTTCTTTTACATTATGGCCTATGGGGAGAAATTCTTGAAAGTGCGCTAGCGTTTAAACGGTACATTCGATTGAGCTCAAATTGGGTATACATGTTATAAACCCCCTTCGCAAGACCGGTATTGATTTTGATGTGTATAGGACTTACAGTTTTTCTACAGGGCTACGGCAAAGATTTCTTTTACATTATGGCCAATGGAGGAAAATTTTGGAAAGTGCGCTAGCGTTTAAACGGTACATTCGATTGAGCTCAAATTGGGTATTCATGTTATAAACCACCATTGTAAGATCGGTATTGATTTTGATGTTTATAGGACTTATAGTTTTTCTACAGGGCTACGACAAAGATTTCTTTTACATTATGGCCTATGGGGAGAAATTCTTGAAAGTGCCCTAGCGTTTAAACGGTACATTCGATCGAGCTTCAATTTGGTATGTATGTTTGAATTATTCATCGATTAAAATTTATTTAAATGCTTGGTAATGATCTTAATCGTAAGTGTTCGGCAAGTCGAGTGGAGTCACTCCAGATTTTTTGTATTAAAATAAGTGAAAAATTTATAAAGATTATGTAGCAGAATTATTATCTATATAGCAGAACAATATCCTCTTATATTGAAATTTGCATTTATCCAATAAAATGGCTCAACAAGCTAAAAACATAAGCAAAATACTCCAACTAATCTGTCAGTTCTGAATTTCTGAAGCACTTCGATCATTTCGCGCTGAAAATTTCTCGAATTTGATATGAATTAGAGCCGAAAGTTGAAAAATCCCGAAAGTATCTAAATGTAGAACCCCTTTTACATAAGGCATTTTAAAAAGCTTCCGTTTGCCGGTAAAGTTCGTCCTCCACCTCCCCCACTCCCTCTCCATTACGAGTAGCTTCAAAGACGCTGGTATAAATATCGTAAGTAAATGAGCTGCATTCTATTAGTTGTATTATTATTTTATATCCAAGAAATTGTTGTAAGAAAGAAATATGTCAAGAAAGAGTTTGTAACTGTGCCGCAAATCATTAAATTTTGGTAAAATTTTCTGATTTTTTATTATTATTTAAAAAATAAAGTTTTTCCGCGATGTTTAATTTCCGCGATTACGACGGGCTCATGATTAAAGCCTCGCGAAAATAAGTGATTTTAGAGTAAGAAAATTTCTGACTGTCACGGATACGTGCCAAAAAGAAAAGCACTCTTATTCTCGCTGGCGTGCCATAGCGTTTTCTTCTTCACTCCGATCGTCACACATTTATGCCAGTACCTCTGAACTTTTAAAAAACTGTTGATTAACGTACGGTCGAGCCCTCCTAATGGAATAGAAATTTTGTCATGAAAAATTATTCTAACTTCCTAGTTTATACTCGTGGCTATCAAGCGAACGTCTTTAAAATTCGTGCATTTAACTGTTAAGCAGCATACAGTCAGTACGCTTAATTTACTAGCCATGAAAAACTTATCTAATTGGGGTATATTCGATCCAATGTATAAATTATTATGGTTGGGTGTACACTGAAAATTTATTAAACTAAGCGGAAGATTCCTATAACCGGCATACCTTTAAGCGGGTTCAATTTAGTTTTTAAATGTGTAATGCTAAATGTCTATAAATGGTAAGCTTCCCGTTGCGATAGGATTCAACGGCTCCACGACATAGAGCCCTTTGAATTGAAGAGTTTTCTGCAAGAACGGGGGTAGCTCTGCCCTGCGGGAATTTGGATTCACATGTGCTGTCTTGCAGTTAAAAAAATAAAAATCCTATCGTTTGGTAGCAAACGCATGCAGCTCCAGTCGTTAGTTCTTGCGTTTCTCAAAAGATAATTCTGCCTGTCTCGTAAGTGTATGTTGAATCCCTAAACGTTTTACAATGTTTCGCAAGCTTGAATTGCTATCTCCTTTTCTCAACAAACCTTTACAAAAAGCTTTCGCGATAGAGATTAGCAGAGCGGTTCAACGCTTTTGACAGCGAAGCTCAATGAGACAAAAAAGTTATGGCTTTCACTACCACTACAGTAAGAGCCTACGATCTGTTTTCTATAACACACGAAAAAGGCTCGTACAACACGGTAAATGACTGAGACAGGTGTATATGTATCGCCTGTTAACAATGCTGATGATGCTCATGCGTTTGCATAGTCTAAGTGTCTCCTACAGCATGGATTCATGTAACACGGCATGTATCTACCGTGTTATAGGTCGATCTTCTGCACTTTCTACAAGAGACGATTCAAAACCCAATGAGTGTGATGGTATATGCTATTCAATTTATAGTCTGAGGAGAGTTTCCTGGAACGTTCACGCATTCACTTATATAAGAATATTCCAAAACTTTCACGTAATTCGGTTGCGTAATGTGAAAAAATAAACACTAGAGTTCCTGTGATTAGAATATTACCAAATGTAGCCTAGCTTGATGACTTGGCTGTATTTTTGGGGATATTTGGTGAAAAACCGCCAAACTTAATGTTGTCCAGAGGTAAAATGATGGATCCCTTTCTCGCATTCTAAAGCGATTTGCATGCCAACAAACTTGAAATTATTTGGCTAGTGGAGCGTGTATTTTAGATCAAATTGAAGCCCAGACGACTTGATCACCCGAAAAATTTGTAATAACATTTATCCAACTTATTATTGCAATATTTTTAAAATAAATAAATTCCTTAATTTATTTTTTAATAAATAAAGGAATATGTCAATGTTTAGGATTCATTGTTTAAGCTGCACCTAGTATTGAAAGAATTCCATTGTACTATTATTTTAATTTAAATAATTTCCAGTAATAAAATTCAAGAACTCACATCGTTCACTATAACAAAGATATTATTCAGACTATTATTTTTCCTGAAATCACGTCTTTAAATAAACCCCGTGCTATCATTTCCTGCGATTAGAAGATACATCCAGAAGGGAGACTTTTCATAACCATTATCCCACAAAAATGGATGACTAGGGGGCTTTGCGGAAATCTTTTCATAGTCGTCCGCAGAGAGTGACTCGTGTATCAATGTAATCATTGGGTCAATACGAAAATGTCTCTTTAACCCTTTCAGGCGCAGTGATCCCGCTCTGGGAACACCCAACTCTGACGTTTTGACTGTTGCCCGTCACGAAGAATAGATTGGATTTCTATAAAAATATTTGCGGGTGACACAGCTCCACGAGAATCCTTTACTTCTTAGCGCGTTATTTCCCGTAAAAAAAATTGTCACGGTTATTTTTAACAGCACTGACATCTGCTGAAAAATGGAAGAATGCGAAGAACAGCTGGATAGATTGCCCAGTGCTGAAAAAAGGGCAGACGTTGCCATCGCTCGGCTTAACGACCAGCAAGAGGGCGGACGATCGAAACGTTCATCGCATGCCACAGATCTAGAGACCGTTTTTTGACGCAGCTGGCTGTCAAAAAAGGGTCTCTAGATCTGTGGCACACGATGAACGTTTCGATCGTCTGCCCTCTTGCTGGTCGTTAAGCCGAGCGATGGCAACGGCTGTCCTTTTTTCAGCATTGGAAAAGGGTTGTGCCTCAAAGGGTTAAATCATAATGAAAAGGATTATTTGAAAGGTAGGGAAAAGAGTAAGAATGATTTGGCAGGATGTGTTAGGTAATGCGACATGATAAATAGCGTGATGAAGCCTTCGAAAGCGATAAGTGTGTTCCGCGAATTTTCCATCTCCTTTCAGTGAATAACGCAAGAAATTTGAAAGATGAAACTTTATCATTTTATTAAGAAAAGAATAGTATGTTTTAATAATAAAAAATTTCTTGAAAAATACTTAACTTTGACCCAGGGTATGAGCTTAGCCCAAAGGCAGGAAGATGTTTATTTATAAATGCAGACTTCAAGATTTTCCTTCCTTTTAGCCAAAATTTGCAAATTTCTATGAATTTTTTATTTCAAATTTCTGACAGTTCAATGTTTTTCAAGATTTTGTTGACCGCTGACACCGCCAAAACGCCTCTGAGCATCCCGAACTAACCTCATGATCGTTATCAACACCCTCATTCCACGGATAGATACAGTACGTTTTTGGAGCACAATTTTACTGTGTGCGCTATTACTGTCAAATTAAAATGTCATTTTTTATTATTTTATTCCTTCACTGTATGCTTTATAGATGTGTGTTACACATTCTTATATCAGTATGAAAGGGACCCCATGAGAGGTGTCTGACAGGGGCCTCATATTTCCTTAGTCGGTCTCTGCCAGTACCATAGTTGGTAATATCGTATGAAGGGTGTAGATGCAATTCTCACATCTCTATTTTTGCAATGCTCACCTTTGTCATATTTAAATTTAAATCCTAGCTTTACCATAATTATTACAGACATACAACTATGTTCAACTAGCTATCAAAGCAACAGGCATGTCACACAAAAAAAATTGTACCAAAATATCAGGTTTGTCAATAAGTGTTTTCCTTTTGAATAGGAACTGAGAACTAATTTTCTAAGAAAAATCAGAATTTTGCATCTAGAACTTCATATATGTAATTTATAACATTATATGCCTATAAAATACGGATGATAGGTAGGCAGAAGAATATACAGACAGACAAACTAAAAGTGTTTGAACGTCGACAAAAAAAAAACCCTGTAGAAAGCCTTTTAATTTCATAAAGCCTTTCATTTCATAAAGCCTTTTATCCAGTACATTTAATTTGCAAAAATGCCCTTAACTGTTTAACTTTCGAAAACCATTAACGAATAAAAGAGTACAAGTTAAAAGCAAGAAAAATTCAGAGAAAAAATTATTTTTTTATTGTTATTTGCTTTTATTTTTATTGACATACATTTCATTGACATACACGTGATTTTCTTTCTAGTGATATACATGCATTTTACAACAGAGTCATCCAGGCCACTTCCAACTTGCTTTCCAGGAATCTCTTGTCTCCTCAAGGGGCTTGCTTCACAGCAGGCAACTTGTCTCATCACTCCTTCAGCGACGTCCAGCTGAGCTCCTGTGGATAACTCTTCATCTCCCCCAGGGCCCCCTTCGAGGGCTGCAAACGGCAGAGAACTCATCCTTTCCAGTACTCCTCCGTCCCCAGCCGCCTGCTACCTGACTGGATCCGAATTCTCCGCCGCAGCCAGCACTTACCTGGATATGGGGGAGGGGAGACTCTGAGGGAGGCATTCTCGTTGCCCCCCCAAGCCCTTTTCGGGGCAGCCACTCGTGTCACTCCATAACCCCGCCACCACACCATGACACGAGACCGCCGCAGTCGAGTTCCATCCCCGAACCGTACAGGGCCAGGAATCGAACCCGGAACCCGTCGGGGCTTGGGGAGTCCGGTGTTTGAATCATCGGGCCACCGGGGGGCCACTACAGTATGTGGGAAGGAACTATATAAAGTTTCTGCTATTGTTGAAATCAACGAAATGTAGGGTGCCTAGTCCAACAATGTAATAATTTTCTTTTATTTGAAAGCTGTGCATGTGCAACAAAGGAAGAATTGAGTCATTGCATTAAGGCATACACTTAGTACATTTTGGCATCGATTGTTAATTTTAAAATGAAAAAAAAAATATATCTGATATTCTTCCAGATTTTATTGACGCACTCGGCTGGAAGAATTTCAGTTTTTTAAAAAAATCTATTCAATCCATTTTGCCATATAGAGGAAAAAACTGTAAGTGCTCGTATAGACTCCTGCTTGCATAAGTTTGTTGCTGAAAATTACATCCATTGTTGTTTCGCCCCTAATCTTGAAATGCTTTGGATGAGTGCGTATTGGAAAATCTTAAGTATCCATTTCAGTTATGAAATCGGATCCTGGATCGGAATTGAATTCTACGTTAAAATATTCTACTCAAACAGTCTGACAATCCTCCTCCCTCACCGACGTTTCGTATAGAGCGTCTCATTTATCTTCCTAAGAAATTCGAGGACTAGTGTAGGTCACTGCCAATCTCACTTTATCTTGAATATACGCAATGACCCTTTGAACACCCTTGATGTGGCTCGTGTAGGCACGGGTAAAGTGTTTCATATTCTTTTTATAAAGTGATTTTTAAAGTTTTCCTCTATAAAAATCATAACTCCAGATGGCTTTCTGTTTTGGAATCCACTGTCTATCCGTTCGACCCAAGTGAATCCTGGTATTTGAAAATCATCTGAAGGGACAGTCCATGTTTCCGTGAGCAATATCCAATCACTCTGCAGAAAACATGAATCCAACGGAAAAATGACCACGGCGCGCAACGTAGACAAAAATCCCCTGCTTGAAAGAAATAACACCAGAGTGCTAAAAAAAATAATAATAATACAGTACTATCACAAGATACCACGTCTTATTTTAAAGTCATTTTGTTTCCGTGACAACAAAATGAACTCAACAATCACAGTTAACTTAAAATCTACACTCATGTCCATAAATTAAGATAATGAAGTTCAGGCAAAGAAAGAGAAAGAAGCAAAACAAATTTGACTTATTTGTAAAGTCTATTTATTAAACAAAAAGTAAAGAGCAAAAAAGATGCTATATGTTTGACATAATTAATAAAAATTGCAAGTTTTACTCCCTTGACCAAATTTCAAAAAAGAACCTATTTACAAAAAACAGTATAACATGGTTCGTAGGATGGTTAATACGGAGTATGTCTCCCGGAAGATGCAATACAGGCCTGACAACGCCTAGGCATGCTGAGTATCAAATGATCAATCTGATCTTGGGGAATATTACACCACTCATCAAGCAATGCACTCCGAAGTTCCGGTAGACAGGTGGGAGGGGGTTGACGGGCTGCAATTCGTCGGCCAAGCATATCCCACACATGCTCTATTGGATTCAAGTCCGGTGAGTATGCTGGCCAATGCATACGGGTGATATCCTCCGATTGAAGGCATTCGTCTACAATGTTTGATCGGTGAGGACGGGCGTTGTCATCCATAAACACAAATTCAGCACCCATGGCGCCCCGAAACAAACGTACATGTTGTTCCAGAATGACATCCCGATAGATGTGGCCTGTCGTCGTTACACTGTGAACATGCATTTCAGTTCTGGAACCAAGAATAATTCCTCCCCAAACGAGCCATCCTGCACCACCGTAACGGTGTCTTTCAATGGTGTTCTCTTGGTGGTAACGGGTACCTGGCGCTCTCCAGATGAATGTCCGGCGAGAATCAGACTCCAAACTAAACCTGGACTCGTCGGAAAACATCACACAAGACCACTGTTGCGGTGTCCACAATGCATGCTCTCTACTCCAGGTTAATCGCAGGCGAGAGTGAGTTGCGGTAAGTGGAACACATCTGACAGGCCTACGAGCATATAGACCAATGTGCCCTAAGCGTCTGTACACGGTCTGCCTTGAAACTGTCGTACCGGTAGCTGAAGAGAGCTGACGAGACAGGTCTGATGCTGTACTCCGTCTGTTTCTTTTGGCAGTAACTGCCAAATAGCGGTCCTCATTCGGCGTTGTAACTCGGGGGCGACCTGTGCTGTAACGTCTACTCACATTACCATCATCTTGGAATCGTTGCCAAAGCCTGGAGATGACACTCTGGGCGATTCCAAGTTCCTCGGATACTTCCAGCTGGGTACGTCCACATTCCAGTCGTCCGATAATTCTGCCACGTTAAACATCATCCAAATGCCTCCTTTGTGCCATAACTATGCGGTTTTTGCACTGAAAGGCTTTCACAGCGCTTGTGAACAATTTTACTTCTTTGCCACCATTCCTTATATACCCCTCTCTTACACTCTCGTCATTGTGACGTACCAACCACGCCATCTGGTGGTTTCCTGTAATTTGCATATTCTTCTTCAAGATGTGTGTGATCATTCCACAGGTGAAATTTTTATTTTAGAGATCAATTTCTGTGTGATTCTGAATTATCCTTAATTTATGGACATGAGTGTAAATAGTAACTTCTGAATATTTAAGAGGACCCTAACATTTATTGACATCCGGGTGATCTGCATTTTTGAACAATGAACATAATGACTTCTTTTCTACTTTTAACAGTAAAAGAAGTATCATTACCCACATTTTCTGACTTCAGTATAGTTGTCATTCCTTGTTCAATCTAACCATCTTTTTGATATTACAAAATAGGACAAATTAATTGGTAGAAACAGAGCTAGGAAGCTGAAGGGTTAAAAAATGCTTTAGTCTGTGGTTGTTAGTCTACAGTAGTTAGTATTTGCAGTCTACTCGGTCTAGAATTAGAGCCCTGGACATGGGAGCAGGAAGCATGGGGAAGGGGGGCAATGCCCCCCGTAGATTTTTGTATGAAGTGTTTTCCCTTGCTTTTTTGCTCTTTCCAACATGGTAACCATACGTTAAAGTAGTCTTTGCCCCCCACTGGGAAAGATTCTGACGGCGCCCATGGCCCTGGACCACATATGTTTTGATTTCGCAGTAAGCATG
>JAWZYV010002251.1:0-16624 GCA_038373885.1 Cheiracanthium punctorium | reverse complement strand
TGATATTTTGACAAATCGTGAAACATTCTTTTCTCCCTCTTTTAAAATAAAAACGAAAAAATTATGTAAATTAGATGATTTTTTACGAATTTTAATGCAGCCTAATGTTTAGAATTTAATAGCATCAACACGATATTACGCCATTCATTACATTGCCTTCGCGGCACGAGAACTTATGTTCGGTTGTTGCCACAAAAAGGATTACAAAAAAGGGTTTTTTCAACCAATCGAGCTTTGAAATGGGATATCAGAATTTCAATTCGCAAGTGAGGATCTATGACGTCAAATGCTTTAAGATACGTAAAAATTACGCCATAATTTTAATTCATTTATTCCAGCTCTATTTTCAACACAGGGAGACGATATTTTGATTAAAATTTACTGTAGAAATAAACTAATTAATTCACGATTGTTATTATTAGAAGTGGTATTTTAATCCGGTGCTTATTTAAAAATTGAAATGTCTTCACGGTGCTGAAAATGTTCATTTTAAAAGTTACAAAGTTCGTTTCAAAGCGCAATATATTAAAATTTTTCTATTTACTATTTTTATTTTTGGCATTTAATTATGGCGCAGGCGTTGCCTAGCGTATGCATGCAGGTTGCGAGTATAGTTTTATTTTAACGTTGTATTACGTTCCTCCAAAAAGGAGAGCTTACGGGATTACATTAATTGATCATGGCACGCGATAATTTAATTGCGTTGCCACAAAAAGGATTAGAAAAAAATGTTCTTTTTCCAACCAATCAATTTTTTAAATGGGATATCGGAATTTCAATGCGCAAGTGAGGATCTATGTCGTCAAATGCTTTAAAATACGTAAAAATTACGCCACAAATTTAACTCATTTATCCCTGCTCTTTTTTTAACACAAGGAGGCGATATTTTGATTAAAACTTACTTTAGAAATAAACTGAGAAATTCATGATGCCAACCGGGGTATCTTTTACGGTAGTTAAACAGTGACGTCATAAATTTTTAAAAATGCGTGAAATTTGTAAACTCTGCAACTCTAACGTCCTGTCACAGTTATAGCGATTCTAAATAGCTCCTCGAGATGGCACAGTTTGATGTTTTCAGTAGACAGAACTATGGAGGATTTATAAGATATCTTTATATTGGATACATTGATATTTAAGTTGGCACCGCTTGAATATTTTTCACCACGGTGAGATTAAATGTTTTGCGGTGCTAAATACGCCAATCCTACAAAACTATGCATAAATTAAATTTGTATGGAGAGCTTCCTTAATAGCAACTATTATGGGAAATGAATAATGTTTATGGTAATGCGTGAATTGCTAAAGAATCGCCATAGAATATAAAGGTCCCATTTGTGCCAAATAATGTAAGCTGTTTCGTTAAATTGAGCATTAAAGAGGGAGAAGCGAAGATAGATAATATTAATATGCGTAATAGGTAGTATTGGTAGATTTGTAAGGATGATATGAATAAATCCCATTATACAACGTTAATAAATATTTCATG
The DNA here is from genome assembly GCA_038373885.1 of Cheiracanthium punctorium. NCBI lineage: Eukaryota > Metazoa > Arthropoda > Arachnida > Araneae > Cheiracanthiidae > Cheiracanthium > Cheiracanthium punctorium. Next base: position 15,135 of record JAWZYV010002251.1, on the reverse strand, counting down.
AAATTAAAAGTGTTCTGTTTATCCTTTTTCAAGGGTTGTTTTACAACCAACTGAACGATAAGTAATTCTAATTTGCGTTGATATATACCGCAGTAATTTCGACAGAGGAGATTACTTGAACTTTTTAAAAATGAAATTCGCAGCTATTTAAAAATAAATAGTTGTTCATTTCATGTAGTGTCTGAGGTATTTAATGCTACAACTTGAACCTCAAAACAGTATGATATAGAAATAACACATTTTGAAAGTCAGGAGTTCTCTGCAAACCGCTAAGCTTTTCACTTTTCTGATCACGAATGACACTGATGGAGTTTTTTGAGTCATGATATTGCAATGATGCCACGTTAGTACTCATGACGCAAACTTTACATTATAAGTCAAATAATTTTGCTTTTATTTTAGATTTCACATCACTGGAATTAAGTGGAATTACACATGTAAGGAACATTTTCGTTTCCTACCGTGCGAAGAACGGGCACGCAGCTAGTATATATATAAAAGAAAGAAAAAAAAGCTATAAAGAAAGAAAAAACTATATAAAAAAAGAAAGAAAAACTATATAAAAATAAGAAAAAAACTATAAAAAAAGAAAAAAAACTATAGAAAAAAAAGAAAGAAAAAAACTATATAAAAAAGGAAGAAAAAAAACTATATAAAAAAAGAAAGCGAAAAACATATAAAAGAAAGAAAGAAAAACTATATAAAAAAAGAAAGAAAAAATCTACAACAAAAAAAAAGAAAAAGAAAGCTATTTTAAAAAAGAAAAGGAAAAAGTCTCTATTAAAGAGATAAGGGGAAGGGGGGCGGGTATAAAAGAAAAGATCATTGTATAAGAAAATGTATAAATGTATATATATGCACATTTGTATTTAAAGCTCCATAAATAGGCAAAAATTGTATTGTTTTCTCAAAATCATGTCCTATTCCTTTGTATGTATTGACTATTATGCAGTTCCTAGCAGTACTCATGACACCCGAGTGAAACAACACTCTATAAAAACCGTGAGCCTAATTTTTTGTTTTGACAAAATATCGTTACAAATCAATTTATCATACATCTATTATTATAGTTTCTCTCCGGGCGGCTCCTCCGGCAGCGGCCCGGTCCTTTAAACTCGGTTCCCATCCAGAACACCGAAAGTGAAGCAGCACCGACCCAGGTCAGTGCTCGGGAGGGTGACCCCCTCTCTCTACTGGACCGCTGTGGGATCGTGCACGCTGAGGGGAGTCCGAACGAGTCCAATGGATCGTGGCTCCAAAGTCCTCCCTGTCGGAAAGATACCTGCGGAGGGGGCCTGTCCAGGTGCTCAGTCTCTCATTTGAAGTCCGCTCAAAACTAGCAAACATACAATGACCAGGCACCTCCAGAATGAAACGGCCAACCCATCCAGCCTTTGTGGTGGTCGAGCTTAGTTGAACCGGACATTGGAAAGGGAAAAAAGTCCCGGCTGCTCGAATAGTGACCTTGTTTTTCAGCGGCAGCCAACATACTACCCATAATGCATTTAAAGTGTATGACGCCCACCCTAAAAACGGCGATATTAGGGAAAAAACACTGATTATCCCTTGTTAATGGAATTTCATATATAATGACAGAATATAGAAATGTCTTTCATTTTAAAAATCATACGCTTTATATCTAGTGTGCATAGTATTGAACACTTTGAGCCCGATTATCTTTCGGGTTCATCTTTCACACATCTGAGCTATAAAAGTACCGACTCTGTTTGTTATCTCTTCAAAATCTGTGTATGAAACGTTCAGTTTAAATATATGCACATGTATACATGCAAATGGCAACAAGAAACAAAATTGGGTAATATGAATGACCTAGATTAGTCACTTTTTCAGCATTTCGTGGTCCTATTGCTGTGTTTCAACAAGTTTTACTCAATAATGTTTGTTTAAAAATCAAAGCTCTATTTGAGTATTTTTACAACACTGTGGTCACTACTTGTGGTCACTTGTGACCACAAGTGTCACACTGTGGTCACTTGCCACACTGTGGGCAAGTCTAAAATTTTATGTTAAAAATATTTTCTGACATGTAACATTTTTTAACCTTAAAACATGCAATTTCTTATTCAATATTAATTCTCAGTACGTTTAAATAGTACTTTTCATAACAGATAAGAGCAGCTGGAAAAGTTCATAATTAAAAAAGATATTAAAATATTTATCTAACCAGCCTTTTAAAAAAAATCACGGGGGAGTTCTAAAGCTTCCCCCCAGCCCAGACCTCGATCCCCACCAGTGACCGAGCGCAAAGCGCTCTGAACTGAAAGGCGAAAGGTTCCCTGTTCAAAACCGGGTCACGTACGCCGGCCTAACCGTTCGGTGTTTTCCGTTGTTTCCTCCGAAACTTGGCGTCAATAGGGGTTAAGACAGAAAGACCCTCACGGAGGGCACCCCACCCCTCGGCCTAGAGCCCACGTGTAGCTGACTGGCCGTAATCCCACAACGCCAGATCTCAAAGTGTTAACGTATTGAATCTTAATTGTTTTTAAAATCAACACTACTGTCAGAAACTATGTACCGGTACTCAAGCCAACTGCTCTTAACGACTTTTAATTTTAAAAATGATATTTCATCCAACTAATGTGTATTGTACTCACATAAATATAATTATTTTCTCTCCAGTCAGGAAAAATGACATGTTATGCACTTTTTCTAATCTAAAAAGGGCAACACTTTTTAAATGTAATGAAAATTCTACCAGTTACGAAGTGTACTGATTTCTGAACGCTACAATAGAAAGTATTTCTGACATCATTATCATCCAATATCCATTCATTTATATTTTAATCCAGAACTAAAAATTCAAAACAAAAATTTTTTTTGATGTTCAACTGTTTGAAAAGAAGTTTTTTTTTTTTTTTTTTAATGATCAACTGTATCTTTTTAAGAGCACGGCCAATCAATAGGCTCCTAGCTGACCTAGTCATCATTCGTTTGATTCGTTCATCATTCCAGCGTGAGTGTAAGCCCGAGACACTCTGTTCCCAGGAGCAACTTGACAGAAACCGTGTGAAGGGGGCGAGTGCGGAAGGCTGCCGGAGTCTTGTTGGGGGACTGATCTCTGCCACTCCGTTCTTGGATCCGGGATTGTGTTGCGGGCTCAGTCACTCTGTAGTTTTTCTACATTCATTTTTCGCGCTGTTCCAAGCTGTCTCAAGCTACTGTTTTTCTTCATAGTCGTCCCATCTGACTATTTCCATCTACACGCTGGCTTTGAATCGCCCGGCTGTTTGGAGTGGACGCCTCTTTCTATAGCAGGACCTGGTCATCGCTGCAGCTGATTTCGGCTAGCGGGTGGCAGCCGACAAATGGTGTGGCGGACTTTAGACGCTGGCGTAGGACCCGTTCAATAACAGCAATCAAAATGCAGGAGAATATTCCAGAAGATGAAGACCGTCACTTTATGGATGTGGCACCCCTTCCGGGGCGATGCATAGGGCGCCGTCCTCGACTGTTGGTTGTGATTCCGTCCTGGCTGCATCATGCTTCTCTCCAAGCCCCCCCTAACATTGTCTAGGTCCTTTTTTTTCTGAAGACTTTCGTCACCATTCTCGGTTTTCTGCCACCTCCTCGGAGAGTCACTCTGCTTCTTAGCCTTTTCACGTCGTCCAGCCGCTCTGTCATCCATTCACACTGGTTCATCGAATCATCGGCTCCTTGGACTGTAGGGTGTGAGGCTTCAACTTGCTGAGATGGTTCATCGCTTCCTCTGATGGTCGGTTTGCGTGTGGCAGGCGACCCACGGTGTGGCGGCTTTCCTGAGACTGTTGGAGTATCCGCTAAAGAAAAGCTACAATGAATGGTTTGAAGACCGTAGCCGGGCTCCCTCAGTGGAGGGTTAGCGGTCACTTTGTGGACGTGGCACCCTTTCCAGGGCGACGTTGAGCACCCTCCTCAGATGTTTGTTGTGACTCATCTCGGTTTGTTTACGTTTCGTGCCAGCCACTCCTAGTCATTGGACTTTGTTTACTTTTCGTCGCTGTTATCTTGTGGTCGTGGCCGAGCAACCCGCTGTGAAGCTCACTCCTAGTGGGTGGGGGGAAGGCGGGTCGGCCTCCATTCCATCTCTTTTTTTCCATCTTCAACTTGCAGCTTGTTCAGCTCTTGTTCTCTCTCTTTACCTTATCCTCGTTCTCTCGGCCCGACTTTTTTCGAGCCGTAATCGATTTTACGCCCCTGTCATGTTTTGGGGAATTTTAACATCAAGATAATTCAATTACACGCTTCCATTACACTCTGGAGGTTAGCGCCGTAGGAACTCCCTTAAAACCCCTATTTCGGTTCGGTTGCTTACCTAGTAATAAATCATTCATAAGTTGTCGGCTGTAATATTGATAATATACATAAAAGCCGCCACAACTAAAACGATTGTATGAATAAAAACGCAATATTAAAGATTTTTTGATTTAAAGAACATCTTCTCAAGTTGCATTTAAAAGATTGTGGCAGACTTCCACTCCCCACGTGCAAAAATTGCATATAACTTGACATCAATACTTGCTTATAAGTATTCCCCGTACAACACAAATAAAAGAAACTGAATATATTTACACATCTGTCTATTCAAGATGTTAAGTTTATATTTTATCCAGAACTAAAATTTTTTAAAAACCTAAAAAGGTGTTTTAATGACGATCAACTGCATCTTTTTCATAGTATAACCAATAAATAGGGTCCCAGTTGAGCTAGTAATAAATTATTTATAATTTGTCGGCTATAATATTAATAATGTACGTAAAAGTCGTCACAACTAAGACGATTGAATGAATAAAAACGCAATATTGAAGATGATTTGATTTAAAGAACATCTCCATTAGTGACCACCTGGTCTATCTTCGAACCCTGAAAAAGTAACTTTACTAGGAATATGACATTTATTCATATAAGTATATGTACATTTTTTTGTTTAAGAGTAAATATATTGTTAAGGCAACACGCACATAATAAAAGTTTTTAAATGTGATTTGAAATACTTATGGGAAAAAATGTTACATAGTATTTTATCTGTTACAATAATGTGAGTTATGCATTGTATAAATTATGTTCATATTATTTCTAAAATTGTTTCATTAACGGAAGTGTAACCATTTGATTCAAATATATGTTGGTATATTTATAATCTTTTCCCAATGTCATTTTTATAACTTGAAAATTATGTTGATGCAATAAATTAAGAATGGTGAATAATGTGTACATAAATTGTTAAAGCATCAAACATTTTTTACATTTAGTTCGAAATACAATTTCAGTGTTACTTTATGTATTACAGTATTCATAACTCTATGCATACTAATTACATATCGAGTAATTTTAAAATTGTTTCATTTACGGAAGAGCATTTTTCTCAAAATATGCTGGTATATTTATAATCTTTTCTCAATGTCATTTTTATAACTGGAACATTGTGCTGATGTGATAAATTATGAATGGTGAACAATGTGTACATAAATTGTTAAAGCATCAAACATTTTTTACATTTAGTTCGAAATACAGTTTCAATGTTATTTTATGAATTACAGTATTTATAACTAACTATATTTATATTAATTATGTATCTAGTATTTCTAAAACGGTTACAATTAGGGAAGTGCCATTTGCTCAAAATTATGTTGCTGTATTTGTGAACTTTTCCCATTTGTTGTTTTTATAACCTGAACATTTTATTTATAAGTTTGTAAAAATTGATCTATATGAAACAACGTACTTCCTGAAACGACTTACGAAGCCAGGAACGTTTGGAAGATTTAAAGAAAATAAATTGTAATTTTTAGATCTTTCAAAGGATTTTTTCGCCAATTATGTTTAAACTTCTGTAGTAACATGAAAACTGTTTTCCATGCTGTGGGCGATCGCATTATCATTGAAAGAAATCAAAATTTGTACTATTATTACATGATAAAAGCAATGTTTTTGTTACAATTTTGCACACATGTTTTTAAAATGATACCTTAAACCGCGCAAAACTCTGCGCATAAGTAGAAATGTAGAATAGTCGCGATATCCTTTTTTGAAGTAGTAAATTAATACAATATTTTAACTTGAAGTGAGTTTCAAAAAATTAATGAATAAGGAAAAAATATAAAAATAGATTTTTAAAAATTTGAAAGATAGCTTTTTTTTTAAGGCTCTAAAAATTAAGTGTATTGGCTCATCTAGAAAAAATTAATAGTAAACATCAATAAATGCTTATTTTTATATTTGCAAGAAATCAGTGCTATGTCAAAAGAAAAACTTAGTTGTGATAGACAATTTCATTATATATATAGTTAGATGCACAGAGAGTCACATGATCTAACCACTGGTAGCTCAACATACAGTCCTATGTTTAGCCAACAGCGCGCAAACTGTTAGCTAAACATATGCCTAAACTTCTATTACCCTGTAAAATTAAAAAAAGAAGGTCATCGTCACATGTTTTTGTACATTATATTTTTGAATCATTTAATGTGTTTCTTTAAACATGCTTTCTCTGGAAATAATACCCCCCCCTCACCTCCCCTTAAAAAAAATAATAAAAATAAATTAAAAAAAACCTCTGTGAATTTGGTAACGGTAAATGAAATAAAAATGTCAACAGGGGCAAATTCTGCCTTTTCAACATCTTATCGTACGTCAAAACCTCGCCCACTGGAGCTTCCGAGTACTGTACACACGTACTGTTATGAAAAGAAAGAGTATTCAAAAAGTCGTTAAAAAATAAATGTTTACTTAAAAGAATGATTAGTACAATTGTATAGTATTATTTAAAAAAATATCATTAATATATAAATCGTTTATAAAGTAATATAAAATATGTCAGAAAATTAATAAAATGTTTTATAAAAGAGTTTTTTTATACCATGTTTACTAATAAACAACTCAGTGACGTCAAAAGTAGCAAGCCTATTTGTTCATTTGACCAGTCAAAAGAGACGTAGAACAAGCCTATTCGTCACCTTAAGCTAAAAACACAACAAATTTCCACGATAACTAATTTTTAATGTTTGTATTCTCTAAACGTATTACACATCTTTTATAGGTCAATCGTAACATGTCAATATGGCCGTGTTTAAAGCATGATCTTCTAACTCTGATAGTTTATGTCATGTCTGGTAATGTCAGGAATATTTGGTGGTTTTTTTTTTTTTTTTTTTTAGAAAGTGAGAGAAGAGAAAAAAATACGCACTTCATATTTTAAAAGGGTATCAAAATTTAAATGCGTATGCCCTATTTGTCTATCTTGTTCCATTCAGTCGATAAGTGTATCATAATCCGTGAAAGATCGGCATTTGTATTTCGTATTCCATTGAACTCTTTTTAGGATATGAGATTTACATTAAAATCGCGTACTGGAACTATTCTACGATCTTCGCGAGGCAAATTCTAACTGCACTTTTCTTTGCACTAATATAGACGCTGATACTGCCATTCAATAAACAGCAGGTTATGGAAATTTCTCTACCGATATAGAAGATATCGCCAAATCTATTTCAGTTTTATTTTAAGGTGCCAAAATGGGCGATCCATCTCCAAAAATGACCAACCTTTGCTACTTTTGATATTTTATGACCCCTCGGCGATTTAGCAATCCCCTAAAAGGGATTCGCCGTTTCTCCGAGTAGACCAAAACCTTATTTAGTTTATATATTGCAGGATATATATTGCACTCCTAAAAGTGACGTCTTAACACATTGACAGCCATTATCCCGTACACAGGAATCCATTGGCATTCAACGTTTCCACCGTTATAAAAGGCTCGCAATCATTTCGAACGAAAAATGATTTAATATTTTCGAAACTGTTGCACTCTATTCAAAAATTCATTGGTTAGACCCCCAATAGCGAATATGTCGCATAAAATAACTTGTTTTTGTTTTTCTTTTTAAATAAGGTTTTGTCTAAAGCGATAACGATGCAAACACTTTTGAAAAGGCGAGTCAATAAGGTCAGGACTTCTGACAAGGATGACCAGGGGAAAATTTTGGTGGGGAGGGGGGGGGTGTTCAAATTTCATGTTTCACTGTTGCAGGTTTTTACTACCCTTTTACATATAGTAATATATGTTGCTGAAAAATTCGGGGTGGAGTGAATCCCCACCCCCACCCCCCTTGTCTACGGCCTTGAGGATGACGTAATATTATGGAATGACGTCTCTTATCCAAGTGACTTACTAACAGGCTTGAGTGTATCAATAAAACCTTAACCCTTTGAGGCGCAACCCTTTCCCAATGCTGAAAAAAGGGCAGCCGTTGCCATCGCTCGACTTAACGACCCGCAAGAGGGCGCACGATCGAAACGTTCATCGCGGGCCACAGATCGAGAGACCCTTTTTTGACGGCAGCTGGCTGTGCCCGCGCACAGCCAGCTGCCGGCAATCTATCCAGCTGTTCTCGCATTTTTCCATTTTTCAGCAGATGTCAGTGCTGTTCAAAATAACCATGACAATTTTTTGTACGGGAAAGGACGTGCTAAAAAGTAAAGGATTCTCGTGGAGCTAGGTCACCCGCAACTGCTTTCATAGAAATCCAATCTATTCTTCGTGACTGGCAACAGTCGAAACGTCCGATTTTGGTGTTCCCAGAACGGGATCACCGCGCGTTGAAGGGTTAAGGAAATCGGGCAGAAGCCGCAACCTTTCGCTTACATGTCCAAGCGCCTTGACCTCCGGTTGCGCTACCACGGCTGCAGTTCATGTGTTTGAGAACTGAAAAATTTCGTGAATGGGTCGTGGATCGTATCATCCAAACTGGACTCCATGAACCCTTCGACGCTCGGTGGTTAGGCCGCGAAACGCTACTCATGATTGAGAAATTGGAAATGAATAAGCTAAGAAATAAATTGGTAGGCGCTTAATGAAGGTCAATACGCTCAAAATCGGAATCTTGTGGCAACATCTGGCCCACTTTGGAAAATAATCTCATTGGGTTACGTATCAATGCCGAAAAAATGTTCACTTAAAAAAATAATATCAAAGAAAAGCTTTTTAAAGGGCGTTTGAATCGTAAAAAGGATTTGGAAGGGGAAAAAAAATATCTGCGTGCCATTAAATGAAAACAGTTCCATAGCTGGGCGACGAATGAAAATTCTTTCGAAATGACGCACGCTATTGAACCCCTTAAGCGGTTTGCCCGTACAGTGTACGTGCTACCCAAAATGGACCTCAACTGGTTTGCCCGTACAGCGTACGGGCATCGATATTTTCTCCTTTCCTTTTCTGATTTGCCCGTATATTTCATTATTGTGAAGAGACTATTTAGTATTAATATTTTTCAATAGATAGCGTGGCTTGTCCATGTACCTGAAATGCTTTTCATCCGGGTTTTCCTTCCTAGCGAGAGAGCGGGAATATTTCATCCTATGCCTTTCAAAATATGCCTTTTTTGGAAGCATTTCGGTAAAAAAATGGACCGCTTAAAGGGTTAATCACCAAGTCCATTTTGCTGGGACACTGAAATAAGTATGTTTACATCGGGGATTACATTTTGTAAAATTCAAAACTCATGAGTATGTTCCCGTACCCATGTGCCAATATAAGGTTCAGTGGATGGGGGGGGGAGGGAAGATTCTCCTCTGTGGCGTATGCATGCTGCATCAGTGAAATGTTGCAGCAGCATCATTATAATAGCAGCTCAATAAAAGTGGCACCCTCTACTGCGAAAACAGTGCACTCAATATTGAAAATGCACCCCAATGCATCCCATTGAAAATGCATATTGAAAAAACGTACTCGGTTGAGACTTCACGAAGAGAAACTTCCATTTTTTGTTCTGTCCGAAGTAAGTTCGGGTATCCCACGCATTGAACGCGTTTCAGTTGCTGTCACTGGACTTGAAGGACACTGTCCAGGAGGTTCACGTGGAGTCCGACCGACACGAGAAGAGACTCGACTCCTCGTCTGTCAGGCAAGCGTCCATTTTGCTGCGTGGTCTAAAGCGCGGAAGAACCCCTCAAGAGTTCTTGGTGGGGGAACGGGAAAAAAACCTCAAATCACCGCCCAAGTTCTACGGGATAAGCACCGAAAAACATGAAATGAAATCGCCTCATACCACGTGGCATAGGAGTCGAGTCTCTTCCAATTATAATTCTCAATTTTTTTTTCTTTTCTAATCAGAAGCCAGCAGAGGCATTGGCGTAACTGGGTGGTGGCTAGCATAGACTTGGAAAAATGGGTACTCTTGCGTATTATACTGTCGACCGAGCCCATTCGGCCTTATTCATTCTGACTCTCGAATTTCTTACAGCTAGGGAGAAATGAAAATGTTAATGTATTAAACAAGTAAAGAAATCTCTAAATGAAACAAATTGATCAACATTGGCTGGCGAATCAGGTTATGGTTTGGCGTTTCATCGCGCAATGTATTAAAATATATTTAAAGGTATAAGTATATATATTGGCACAAATAGTTGACGGTACAATACGTAAGCAGCGAAATTGTAGCCCATCGTATAGAAAAAACGGGACTTCCCGCTACAAGAAGGAGCGATGCAACCATCTGGGTAGGTGTGATACCCACACTGTGACGGCGAGAAAGCCCACCCAGTGACGCCAATGTACGTTGAACACAGTCACAAAATCGAGTTGTCTGCACCCCCCAAAAAAAAAAGAAAAGGTACAAAGTATCGGGCACTTGCACTCGGCATGACGTAATCCACGCAGCCCGCCGCACGATGTCACATTCCGGCGACCGCCATGGATTCACTGTTCCTTTGACTGCAGGACGGGTGCGGTCACGTGATATTCTAGTACTCACCGAGATGGGGCATGTCCCAGCACGTCGACGGTGATTCATTCACTTTGTGAATGCGTTCTTCCTGTGTCAGTCCGTGCGAAGGGGTGCGATGCTTGTGGGTTGGCCATCAAAGTACTTTGCATGCTGATCGCGATTCTGTCAGGCAAGAAGGCAAAGATCTTCCCTTCTTCAGGAGTAGTCTTATCGACTCGAGGTGTGCCGGATCGTTAAAAATGCGTAGATTTTCGCGGGGATGATGGAATTTAAATTCTATCATTCATTTTTTTTATTCGACGTGAAAATTTTTAATGCCTAGTCATAAAATAATTAAAAAATAGGCATAAATTAACATTTTAAAATTATTTTCTTTCGAATGAATCGGCTAAAATGCGGTTGAAATGTATATTAAGGTATTATTATTTTTTTTTTCAATTAGAAAGATTGATACTCACAAGTTATGCAATTTCTTTTATACGCTTTATTTTATTTTTATCGTAATTGTTGTCTCTGTAACAGAATAATGGTGTGGGGTTTCAGTTTTAACAATTTGAAGTAAATTATTGATCTGCCCACATTCTGTCTTATTTTATCGAAATGTGTGCCGAGTAAAGCTAGCTTAATTTTTAAGGAAAACGCATATAGATCTCGCGTGAAATTATACTTAACTTTTACTATTTTCATTAAAATGTAAATTTAATTAAAATGCTTATTTAATAATTTTATGCAACTTCTGAAAATCCAATGACCTGGGCCGATAATGGGTTCTTTATTGTTTCCAACCCCCCTATACATAACAATTTATGGATAGTATCTCTTAAGCGTGCTGAACTAAAAAACGTGAAAACGAAAGCCTCTCGCAGTATTGGGTGAGGACATAATTATTATTTGCTGCACAGGCTGTAGCTCTAATTATCCAATAGAGATTTGAAACACCTTTGGTTTATTTTTTAAACTTAATGATTCAAATAATTTGAAGGAGGAATCCATAGTTCTTATGAATATCCCATTCAGTTTCAAAGAAGATTAATTAATAGCAAGACTTAGGTTCCTTTACTTATTTCATTGAATCGAAAAAATCATTCAAATTCCTTCCAAGGTTCGCATTAAAAGAAGCGGTTCCAAATACGAATTCGGATCATTTTTCTCATAGATACGGATTCGGATCTTTATTTTCTTATAGAACTTCGCGGATACAAATTTCCGGCACGCCTACATTAAAAAAAAAAAAATTTGTTTGCTTTTTTGCTCTGTGAGTGGGTAGGTATTCTCTTCTTGAAGAAGGGAAGAACTTGAGCGTTTTCCGAAATGTACTTAGTGCGGTACGTAATAACATTTCGTGTGGCACAAACGGTCCACCCTTCTTCTGCTGTAAAAAGTTCCTATTCCCGAGGTACACAAATGGGAGGAGTCAACAAATTGCGAAGGAAAAGAAGTTGCCATCCGAAAACAGAAAAAGTAAGAAAACCACAGAGGATAATGAAAAGTGGGAGCGGAGGAAAAAATTGCCAAAAGAAAGAAATAGTAAGTAAAAAAAGAAATACAAAAAACGAAACGATAAAATGAGCAAAAATAAAGAAATAAAAATAAAAAATACAGATGTCTCTACTTATTATAAAAGAAGGTGTCTGTGTGTGTGTGTGTGTGTGTGTGTGTGTGTGTCTGTCTGCAGCGTTACGGACAAACGGCTACACCTAGAAACACCAAATTTGGTATTCGGGAAGATGTAAATATGTAGTTGTGCACCTCGAAGCGATTTTTTCAAAATTCGACCTAGATTTTTTTTTATTTTATGTTTTATGCGATTTTTGGCATTTTTTCTCACCTAATTCGTAATAACGGCGGAAATTACGCTCGCAGCAAAACGGCATTTGTATCATCGGATAGAGGAGAAAATTTTCTTTTAAAAACAGTTTGTTCTGAATACTTAACCTGATTTACCGATTTTTAGGAATTTTTTTACTAAACATCTGCTTCGCGATTTTTTTTCGTAAAATAATTTTAAAACTGTCGCATCTTGAATTCTATCCGTCATAACTTTTAGATATTTTGACAAATCGTGAAACATTCTTTTCTCCCTCTTTTAAAATAAAAACGAAAAAATTATGTAAATTAGATGATTTTTTACGAATTTTAATGCAGCCTAATGTTTAGAATTTAATAGCATCAACGCGATCTTACGCCATTCATTACATTGCGATCACGGCACGAGAATTTATGTTCGGCTGTTGCCACAGAAAGGATTAGAAAAAAGGGTTTTTTCAACCAATCGAGTTTTTAACTGGGATATCAGAATTTCAATTCGCAAGTGAGGATCTATGACGTCAAATGCTTTAAGATACCTAAACATTACGCCATAATTTTAACTCATTTATTCCAGCTCTATTTTCAACACAGGGAGACGATATTTTGATTAAAATTTACTGTAGAAATAAACTAAGAAATTCACGATTATTATTATTAGAAGTGGTATTTTAATCCGGTGCTTATTTAAAAATTGAAATGTTTTCACGGCGCTGAAAATGTTCATTTTAAAAGTTACAAAGTTCGTTTCAAAGCGCGATATATTAAAATTTTTCTATTTAATATTTTTATTTTTGGCATTTAATTTAGCGCAGGCGTTGCCTAACATACGCATGCAGGTTGCGAGTATAGTTTTATTTTAACGTTGAATTACGTTCCTCCATAAAGGTCACACAAAGTTTTAATGATACCGTTTGAAAACAATTATGCGAAATATCGAAAGTAACTCCGAAATTAATCTACCGGGGTATCCTTTACGGCAGTCAAACAGTGACGTCATAAATTTAAAAAAATGTGTGAAATTTGTAAACTCTGCAACTCTAACGCCCTGTCACAATTAAAATGGGAATAAGTAGCTCCTCGAGATTACACAGTTTGATGTTTTTCAGGAGACAGGACTATGGAGGATATAAAAGATATCGCTATTGGATATTTAAAATGGCACCCCTTGGATATTTTCTCCCCACAGTAAGATGAAATGGTTTACGGCGCTAAATACGCCAATCTTATAAAACTATGTATAAATTAAATATATATGGAGAGTTTCCTTAATGGCAACCATTATGTGAAATGATTATTATTTATGCTAATGCGTAAATTGCAAAGAATCGCCACAGAATCAAAAGATCCCATTGAGGCCAAATAATCTAAGCTGTTTCTTTTAAGGGAGCCTTGAAGAGGGAGAAGCGAGTATAGATAGTATTAATGTACGTAATAGGTAGTATTATTAGATTTGTAAAGATAGTATGAATAAATCGCAATGTACCACGTTAATAAATATTTCATGAAATTAAAAGTGTTTATCCTTTTTCAACGGTTGTCTTACAACCAACTAAACGAAAAGTAATTCTAATTTGCGTTAATATATCCCGCAGTCATTTCAACAGAGGGGATTACTTGAACTTTTTTAAAAATGAAATTCTTTTTTGTCACATGCAGATATGATTTTAGTAGTAAAATATTCCCTTCTTCCCGTATGAAGAGCCGGTGCGCAGCTATTTTAAAAACATCTCTTGAAAATAGCATAAATGAATTCAGAAGACCACCTCAAAACGTGTAAATACACCAAAATCTCGAAGTCGAATTTTTTTCATGATTGCAATACTTTCCTTATATGGTACATTTTCGGAAAGAAATAAATGGTGCTCCATTTCATGTAGTGTCTTAGGTATTTAATGCTACAACTTGAGCCTAAAAAACAGTATGATGTAGAAATAAGACATTTTGAAAGCCAGGAGTTCTCTGCAAACCATTAAGCTTTCCACTTTTTTGATAGTGAATGACACTGACGTAGTTTTTTGAGTCATTATACTGCAATGATCAGGTTAGTACTCATGACACAAACTTTACATTAAGAGTCGAATAATTTTGCACTTTTTTTTTTTTAATTCCACATCACGAATAATTTCGAATTACACATGTAAGGAAAATTTTCGTTTCCTACCGTGCGAAGAACGGGCACGCAGCTAGTAGTATAATAAAAGAACAACGATAAAGAATACATTTTACAAAAAAAAAAGCGGAACAATACTATATTTATATATATAAACAAATACAGTACACAGAGTAAAACTGAAGTAGACATGCCCTTATACCAAGCAGAATAAATTTAAAAAATGGAAGAATCGTCGCTCACAAGACGTTAAAAATGGTAGATAATGGAAAAAACTTCCAAGAAATCAAGATGGAACAAAGATTGAGGTTTAAGTAAACAATCTTAATTTCAGAAAAATGAAATCGATTATTAGAAATGAAATGAAATGGGGTGTTACGGCCAATCAGCGCGCGGGAGATCTAGACCGAGGGGACGTCGCCGTCCGTGGGGGACTTTCTAAGGGGTCCCAACCCGTATTGACGCGAAGTTTCGAAGAAAACCAAGGAAAACTAC
>JAWZYV010002250.1:0-14777 GCA_038373885.1 Cheiracanthium punctorium | reverse complement strand
CGTGCTTGATCTCAACGACTGCTACACTGCAAAAAAAGTCTGTCAAATTTACAGAAAAAAAAAACTGTCAGCCAGGACGCCAGTTTATTTCCGGTTTTTTTTTTTACAAAAGTCTTCCATGAATTTTTTCAGATTCTCTATGTATTAAATAGAAATCTTCCGTATAATTAAAAAAATACGGAACACTTCTGTAAAATATATGGAAATAAACTAGCGTTCTGGCTGACAGTTTTTTTCTGTCAATTTAACATACTTTTTTTTGCAGTGTATCCATAACATCTGAGAAAACGGACATGTTATCTTGATGGCCTTAATGAATAGTACCACTGCTTCACGAGGCAGGAGTAAAAATTGGGTCGTTTCAAAGACAAAAAATGTGTGCACGTATAGTTCGAGGATGTTTCCAGTAGCATGGACTGTCAAATCGGCGACCATCGCTTCAGCTTTCCTTGACACTTCATGCAAGAGCGTCTTCATTGGTGCGACAACGACGAGCCTGGAAGTAGCAATAGCATGATGCCACTTATTCAGACAAATACAGGCTCTATTTACAGCATCATGATGTTCACATCCGTGTTTTGGGGCATCGTGAAAAAGTACATTGCCAGCATGCCTTCGACAACGTCATATTGACCCATCAAGTGGAGTGGTATGGGATGTCACTGGATATACCTCTCAATCACCTCCTGCTCAAATTAACAGCGATTTCAACAGTGAGCGTTTACATTTCTAGTGTGTTAAGGCCCATGGCTCTACTTTTTATTCGACTGCGTTTCAGCAGGATAACGCACGACCGTGTGTTACTGGTATTATATGGACCTTCCTTGATGCCAAAAATGTTCGCCTGCTGCCCTGGATATTACCAAACCTTACATTCATTCGGAACCGCATTTTCGGAGCCCAGAGTGGAGATCCCTGATTGGTTAGCTCACTGACGTCATGCCTGCCCACCAAATTTGAAAACTGGCGAGTCTTTACGGCAAAATACTTATGTATTAAAATGATTAATTATCATGAGATGAAATACCAGCGAAATAAACATATAGGCAGCTTGAAGTAGTTTTAGACGATACGCAATAAAAGAATATACCATTTAAATTACGAGTGCATTACGAATCTTATTTTAAACCTCTTTTTCCACTGGTGCTGACATCTGTTATTGTATAAGTAGACTTATATGACACGTTAAGTACACTTTTCATAGACGATTTTTCAGAAAATTAAAAAAAATCTCTAGGCTGTTTTCAATGTCTATAAAATTTAATTTAATTAAAATTATTATAAACTGAAATGTTGCATACTACAATTATTCAAAATTTATTTAGAAGAATTTTTTTCCATAAAAATAAAAGAAAATATTTTTTAAAAAATTATGAATATCATTTCTTTTATAATGGTATATACTCTAAATATTAATAAATGACTTAACTAGATGCATGAGATTTAATTAATTAATAAAAAAGGAATTTAAATAACTCATTATATTTTTTGTTTGTAGTTATTTGTTTGTGGTTTTTATTTAATGAAGTTCTTTACATAATTTCATATATTTCAGGATGTTTTTGTTTTTTCTTGAATTCTTGAGGGCATGTATTTTAATTCTTTATTTTTGAATCGTGAATTACGATTTTATTAAAAAGCATTTTAGCTTTAATGTTTTTTTTTTTTTCATTTATTGCTGAATGTGTTGGTTAATACTTTAAAAGTACTTTAAGCCTCATTGTCTGTCTAATTACTGACACAACAACTTCTTTTTTATAAATTAGATTTCTCTCCTTGTGTCTCTTTTTCAGTGTTGATTTGGGATTATTCCCGATATTTTTCTAATGTGAATTTGTTCGTATTTCTATAATTTTGATGGATATGTTGATTCTAGTACATAAATTATATATATATTTCCATTTCCACAACCTCAACTAAGTACTTCTTAGCTACTGCAGCTAGTACTACGTAAAACATAGGCTAGATATACTAGTGTAATATTTATTTTATTATTTATTCATTTAATTATTACCATTTTTATTCTTTTTATTTATTCATTTAATTATTACTTTTTTTTATTTATTTATTCTTTTCCTTTCCATACTTCCAAAGTATTATTAATATATCATTTTTTTATTCACACTCCATGGCATTACTTGTCTATTGATTGCATTAAGCCTTCTCTGATGGCAACATGCACTAATACTGCCTCCATTACTGAGCTTTGATCTTCGTGTCTGTCCACTTCCTCGTTGTTTTTTTCTAATAGCTACGGTCGCGCCCCCAAGTTACAAAAGGACCCTAATTTTGGTCAGGTAACTTGCAGAAACCTAGCTATTATTGTTTTTTTTCGATTAAATTGAAATGTGTGTGCGGTGGCGCCTGATGATAGAGCACACCATTTCAATATTAATTCCATTTTCGGACTATTTCTGATTACATTGTGATTAGGCTTAAAAGCACACCAGTTCTAATTTGGCGCTTTATATTCAATTTTTCCACTCTTTCATTGCCTTAAAGGCTATATTTAAACACTTATCCGGAAATAAGCTCGTTAATTGGCACCATGTGCTATCTACTTTTTTATTTTTTATATTTTCTTCACTTTATCATTGGATTATCTGGGATTTCACTTTACGTAAGTAAGCTATTATATATTATATATTATATATATATAATATATATATATATATATATATATATATTATATATATATATATATATATATATATATATATTCACAGTAAAATGTGCCTCTGAGATATCAACTCTCTTAACGACCATTATGTTTCCGTTGAAAAGCATTTTCTGCCATAGACCAAGTCAAAAAGAAATTCTAATAATTTTTAAATAAAGTCATGAAGAAAGGAAAACAATTTGGAGAGCTCTTTGTATAAAACTGCAATTTATAAACTAAATTTAAAGCTGTCTATGGCAGAAAATGCTTTTCAACAAAAAATAATGGTCGTTAAGAGAGTTGATATCTCAGAGGCATATTTTACTGTGTGTGTATATATATATATATATATATATAATTTATGTACTAGAATCAACATATCCATCAAAATTATAGAAATACGGACAAATGCACATTAGAAAAATATCAGGAATAATCCCTAATCAACACAAGGAGAGAAATCTAATTTGTAAAAAAATGTTGCGTCGTTATTTAGACAGACAGTGAGGCTTAAAGTGCTTTTAAAGTGTTAACTAACATCTTCAGCAATAAATGAAAAAAAAGCATTAAAGCTAAAATGCTTTTTAATAAAATCGTAATTCATGATTCAAAAATACAGAATTAAAATACATGCCCTCAAGAATTCAAGAAAAAACAAAACATCTTGAAATATATGAAATTATGTTAAGAACCTCATTAAATAAAAACCACAAACAAAAAACCTGAATGAAAATTTTTAAAAAGTCGCAATGTAAATTAAAATAATTCAATCAGTGAAATATACTTGAAATTCAACATTATACTTAATACAAACACAGTGGTTAATTTTTTTTTAAATTGTAAAATTTTTAAAATATCCACACTACACCTAAATAACTGCAAACAAAAAATCCAATGAATTATTTAAATTCCTTTTTTTATTAATTATGAAATCTCATGCATCTAGTAGTAACTTAAGTCATTTATTAATATTTAGAGTACATACCATTTTTCAAGACATGATATTCATAATTTTTCAAAAAATATTTTCGTTTACTTTTACGGAAAAATATTCTACTAAATAAATTTTGAATAATTGTATTATGCGAATCATTTCAGTTTATAATAATTTTAATTAAATTAAACTTTATAGACACACATTGAAAACAGCCTAGAGATTTTTTTAATTTTTCTGAAAAATCGTCTATGAAAAGAGTACTTAACGTGTCTTATAAGTCTATTTATATAATAACAGATGTCAGCACCAGTGGAAAATAAGGTTTAAAATAAGATTCGTAATGCACTCGTAATTTAAATCGTATATTCTTTTATTGGGTATCATCTAAAACTACTTCAAGCTGCCTATATGTTTATTTCGCTGGTATTTCATCTCATGATAATTAATCATTTTAATACATAAGTATTTTGCCGTACAGACTCGCCAGTTTTCAAATTCGGTGGGCAGGCATGACGTCAGTGAGCTAACCAATCAGGGATCTCCACTCCGGGTTCCGCAAATACGGTTCCGAATGAATGTAAGGTTTGGTAATATGCGCCCTGGACAGCACATTCTCTAGGTCTCTCACCCACAGGAAACGATTGATTAAAGGTTGTGAAGCGACTGGCTCGTCACCATGCACCAGTAGGGTTGGTGAAATGTGGCATTGTGTTGAAGCTGCATGGACAGCTGTACTTAGGCATGTCATGTAATTTCTGCGTGAATTACCAGGCCTATAAGAGCTGTTATTAGTGCCTGAGGTGGTTGTTCCGAATAATGACTTTTAGGATCTATGCTTCCAAATTTCTTGAAATTTTAATCACTTGTTATTTCTAGTATACACTGCGTCCCAAAAGTTTATACAGTTTTTTATATTTTATAATTGAAAAAGGTGAATAAATATTTCAAAAAGTATTTTTAATTATAATTAACACCAAGACAATAATAATTCTATACAAGAATAATATCATACAATCGCAAACTTTGCGATAAAAACTAAAAATGAAAATTTAGTGTCCCAAAAGTTTATAGACAACTCATTTTTTTTCCCTTTAACATTCAAATTTTTGAGCCATTTTGTCCAATCACTACAAAAACTCGATCAGGCGTACTCGAAATAAGAGTGTGAAGAGATTCTGGCTTTTGAGAAAACCAACTTCTTTCAATTTGCAACTTTAGATCTTGAACTATTGCAAATTGACGCCCATTAGCATATACATCTAGCATTAGCATATAGCTAATATTCCTCAAAGATTCTCCACTGGGTTCAGGTCATGACTTAGGTCTGGCCAGTCCAAAAGAGCTACTTGATTTCGTCTAATCCACTGCATTGTGGAGTTTGAGACGTGAATGGAGAAATTGTTTTTCTAATATATCCATTTGTGCTCCCCTAGCAACTTTCCGAACGGGAGTAACTGTACTTCAAGCATTTTCTGGTAATCTTCGGAACACTGACGACCTTTTAAAAAACAATATCGGTAGTTTCATTATAGGAAAATGCTCCCCATACCATGAGTGAATCCTCTCCTTGCTGTCTTCTGAAAAAAGTTTGCGTTTCTTTGCAAATATCGTGCCAGTAATATGCCCATCCATGGGGGCCATCTAAATTGAACTTCTTTTCATCACTGAACAGGACACTCAACAATTCATCTGTCCAGTTTTTATGCTTTCGAGCCCTCTGAACACGAGCGTCCTTATGCCTTTTTGTCAAGTTTGGTGAACGAAACATTTTGCGATAAGCAAGCAATTTACTTACCTGTAGCCGTCGATGCACCGTGGATTTTGATACTGGAATGGTCACTTCTCTAGAAATTGACCATAAAGACTAGTTCTGGGTTGAAGCTAACCTAAAGATCACTCTGTCTTGACGTTTAGTTGTTTTCTTTAGTCGCATAATGCGAGATTTTGCTTTCAAATTGTCACCTTTTGACAGAATTCGATAAATACCAGTCCTACTGCGTCCAAGTTTTCTTGCAATATCTACAACTTTCATTCCATGAGAATCCAAACGATAGATTTGGGGAATTTCATTTTCGGAAAACTGCACGTCGCGTGGCATATTTACAATCAGTCGAAGAAATACAGACAGCTTTGCTTTTATCTCAAAATGCTATTAAATGACCAGTACATGACCTTGAAACATGCAAATTTGGAGATCAGTACTCCAATCAACTTTTAACACTTTTAACCACTTTTAACAATTTTTTTTTGTCTATATATTTTTGGGACATAATTATTTCGTTTTTTTTAATATTAAATCTATGATTGTTTAAAGTACTTTAAGCATTTTACTATTTCTGTTGCGTCAATACATATTTGCATAATTTATTTCATCTTTCTTACTTGTTTGATTAACTCTTAAATCAAAAAAAACCGCTAGTCTATAAACTTTTGGGACGCACTGTATTATGTTTGTCCAATAAATATCATTTTGGTATTTGCATTTTTTCGTGATGCAGAAATTTTAATGCCTGTAGTGTAGGTGTAGATACCCATTAACGAAAATGGACTCTGTGTACCTGGACTGCCGAAAACCGATCTAGACTGTGTCGGAATGGATCAGTCTATGTTTGAGATGACTTTTTTTAATCAAATGGAGACCACTCATGCCGGAGTAAAAGACTTTGTAATTTGTCGGCCTTACGTTCTACTGATACGCTACGATTTTGTCACTTATTTTCAAATTTTCCTTGATTCCGGCACATTATTTGAAACTTGACAAGTATGAAAACTCAAGACAAGATTTGAAAATATATTACGAATATCTGCACATAATGTTGTCTAGAACACAGGGCACTCCAACTAGGACATTCCACCATCCAGCCAGTCTGTACCAAATAATGATATGATACCTATGAAGTTTCGTAGGCTTTTTAAATTATTTTCCAAACGTTCTTTTTTTTCGAAATAATCATAACATAAAAAAAGAATATCAGCAACTAGAAACTGGAGCTTTATTTTACGTCAGTAATGAGAAGCTGTGATATTCCTATAGTATGATCTGAAAATCTAATAACTAATTTCTTAAACTAAAAAATAGATACGAATGAAAAAAGAAATACGTAAACTTACATCCAGAGACGAAACTTTCGAAGATTATCCTCAACCAGAATTTATTCAATTACAAGAGAATGGATTTAAAAGTTTGTCAAATTCTGAACAAAAAAATCGGAAATTAGATGGTCTCAACTAGTGAAAGCTCAGCTGGCATAATCTGAGAAAAGCACACTTTCTCAATGTACCATTTTAGTGGATCGTCTGTTCTGTCACAAACATTGCTTTTTTCCATTTTAACAGCGCAGCGTGTATATTCTTATTCAGGAAAACTATAATCTAAAGATAATCTTAGCAACCATCGCTTGCAAATGAAGCACATAAGGCAGGAGAAAGATTAATTTAACTAGGCAACATAAGTATCCGTAGAATTCATAGCAGAAAGTTTTGGTGACTTTTGAAATAGCAAGACAGATCTTTGTATTTCTGTTTAATTGACAACAACCTGTGGTGTGATCTGGCAAAAGAAAGCTGTGAACATGGAGGGGGAATTACTAATCTGAAGGACTGAAAACAGCAGTTATAAAGGAATTACATAAAACTAATTCTGGATTTTCTGAGAAACCTGTTCACCGATGAAAACACGTGTACTTGAAATATTTATATGGAATAGTGCTTTTTAAGTTGTAAAGATAAGTATCATATTTGTTATGTACAACTTTTGGTGTTAATTTTAAAGTTTTTACTCAAGCTTTAATATTATTCTATGAGTATGTATTTTTCTCGAGAATTATGGAATTCATTGTTGTATAGATCTATACAGGGTGTCCCAAAAACTCTAACCTAGGCTTTTATTCCTTAAATATTGGTCATTGACATAAACTAATATATTAATTACAAAGCTACAAAAGAAAATTCGAATTTTATGGTATTATTTAAAATTTTTAGGAGATATAATCTAAATAAACACGAAATTTAAATTTTTATATGATTCCCCGGTCCAAAAAAATTCCCAATTCGTAAAATGGAAACAAATTTTCAACATTTCATTTTTAAAAAAGACTCAGAGATATGTTTGAAAAAAATTTGTAAGAGGCGATACAATACCAAAAATAGCAAAAGTATGCATTTATGCAATCATTGTTTAATTTTTGTAATTTGTGTACAGCCTCTGAAACGCGATCTTCTCATATACATTTTTTATCTTTGTGAGGCATTGAAAGTTATTAAGTCAACATACATTTATCCGATCATCGGTACATCCACCGCACCGTATTTTTTGTGCTTGCATAACATAACCGGTTTTTTGTGATGCACGTACCGTCCCAAAGCTCATTAGAGTTTTAGCATGATCGGATCACTTTGCCACGTAAAAAGTAAGAATTTCTATTCGCCATGTTGTGCCGTTCACAGAATCTCGAGATCATACCTCTGAATAACTATATCTGAAATTTCATATCAATCGGTTGAACAGACCGGAAACTAGAGATCCATATATCAGCAAAGTTTTTTTATGGCCACCTTGTATATATTAAAGGTGTATGTCTGTGTTTTTACTGGTATTTAAGCACTATGATGTATACTCAGCAAAAATTTCAATTTCAGATTGTATCAATAGTATCATTAATTAATATTTTATGCTGGCCTTAAAGAGTTTACTAAATATATATTTGAAGTATATGAGTGAAGTTTGGCGCGAAACATTTAAGAATATATGATATTTCATCTAGTTTTAAAAAGAGAATCCACAACGTTTAGCCATCAATATTAATCTCTTTACTAATTTCTGATTAAAAAAAATATTAAAGATCAAAAGTAAAGCAGTTAATTAAACGCTTACATTAGAGTATAAAAAATCCTTAAAAAATAAAAATATTATAAAAAAATATTTTTAAAAGCTAAAAATAACATTAGGTTAGGATAACTGTCAGTATAGAAAACTCTTCTAAGAAAGATAAACATGACGTGATCAAGAGTTGTCACATAAGAGAAAAGTTTTTCTGTTACATACATAGCGACGCGTTATGAATTAATGAAATGATTGATGATTTCCTGGAGGCGGGAGAATATCTTTGTTGTACAAGATGTACAACTTACTTATTTATATTATCTTACGGATAGCTTTTTTTTAGTGAATTATTACTTCAATATAATTGTTAAATAGGAAACTTACTTCGTATATCGTTAAATTCTTTTATAGAAACATAATTGTTTTTATTCAGAAGATACATACTAAAATGGATATCACCCTAATGATAAATTAAAAGGTTAGTTTGTAATGCAAATAAAATATCTCAATTTCTCTCTTTAAGATGCTCTTTTTCGATAGCAGCACAATATTGGTTTATTTTACATCTTTAAGCATAAATAAGGCAAATGACATCATGCATATCTGAGAATTATGTATTATACATAATAAATTTTAAAAAGTATTTACTTTTCCTTTCCGTTCATATAAGTATTAACATATTTAACTTCTCGGGATTTTTAAGATACATTTTTGTTTACGTGTAGTATTTGATGAATCGAGAAATTCAATGTTCTACTTATGCATATGTGTACACATATGCGCCATAATATGAAAACACTGAGGAATTTATGATTTCTTAGTTGTTTTCTTTTTATTTTTTTTTCTGGGGTATTGTGGAAATTTGCTTAAAAGTCTGAAACTTTACTAGGATATACTTCAAGTATGCACACAGAAAAAAAATAGATTAAATCAACAAAAATTTTTCTTTAAAAAACCATCCTGTCGATATAGCGCCATTTTACAGAATTAACAAAATTATTTTCTTCAAAACACTTGGTTAAATCCAAAAAACATTGTTTTTCATTTTAACTTGTCTATTTGGTTAAAATTTAGAAGTGCTTCAGAGATTTAACCAAATTATTTGCTTAGGTGGCTTATTTTGTTAAATTACAGTAAATTAATAGACTGAAAAAAACTGGTTTCATCATGGTTCATAAAACAAAATTAGTTTGTTAAACTATCGAAATCATTAGTTGATTTTAATATGTTATTTTATTGAACCAAACAGACATTTGTGTAAAAAGAAAAGTTGAAACAATCAGAGGTAAGTTTAATTATATCTTTAAAATTTACATTTTTCAGATTATATATATATATACATATTCAAACATTATGCATTGCTAGCAGAACATTAGTACTTACTATGATTGTATCTAGATCCAACAAAATATTTGTTGATCTTAAAAAGCATATCGTTGAATCTATTTAGTTGACTTCAGCATTATTTAATCAGAAAAACGAAACTACCAGATTAATCTACCAAACAAATTTTGTTAAATTCACCATAACACTTTTTAGTACCTATTACAACATCTTGTAACATCTTGTTGTATTGTAAACACCTTGTTTTAGTAATCTATGAAGATTTTAAATCGTTAAAATTTTTCTACTTAATATATTCAAAAAATGTTATTGTGTGTGAATTAAATTTAATCCAATTAAATTTCATTTTGAAAGTACATTTAAAATTCTGGAAATCATGCAATTTTTTGTTATTAATATATAACTTTTGCTTTACACAAAGTAGTAGAAATTTGGTTTGATGCAACATAGATCTCATTAATGGGCAACAGTTTCTACGTTGGCTTTACAATGCAGCATGTACAGCAATCCCCAAATGAGTTTCATTATGAATAAATTTTCTGAATATATCAGAAAGTTGAAACTCAGTAATTATTTCAGTGATAACCAGAACTTTATATTATAACACATGTTAATGAAAAGCATCTTTTGAATGATAAACATACTACAGAGGTTGAGTTACACACACAAGTCTAAGTATATATGGAAATATCTTCTAAATCGATCATAACTTAAGGTAAGCGACTTCAGCATATTTTGATTTAACTTCTTTCTCTAGAAGCGAAAGAATATTAGATAACAGCATTTTCCCAGTGCTGGGCTTTGGTTTTTTTAAAATAATTACTTTCAACTGTTTTCAATTTAACACCAAGATTTAGGGTAAGTAACCAAATTGTTAGGAACACTACTTAATATCTGGTTCTATGTAGTTTAAAGGGGTTTTTCAAGCATATATGATTGTTCTCCAACACTTTTTACTTGCTTTTTCTTTTGGCATCTTTGTTATTGTTTTTTATGAGAATTAGGACAGCGTTAACGTGTGCGTATTAAGTGTGCGAGAGGACGGGGAGCTTGCCCTATAGATAACATCTAGGAACTCGCAAAATTGGCGATCGTCAAACAACTGATGACTACCAAGCTACAGTTGATTAAAACTGAAATCAGAGAATAGCATCATAATACCAAACTCCAACAGCATGCAAAAATATGTGTAGAGAACATGTACTTGAATTCAAGTGTAGCACCATCAAAAACTGCATTTTGTGAGATTTCCATAGAATGAAAATACTGCTATCTTACGTGAATGGGATATTACTTGAGCTTTTCACGAGTAACGTATCTCACTGCTAACGCTGACTACTTGGCCACACTTCGATATATTTCGAAAACAGTAAGTAGAGCAAACGAGAAGTGCGGGGTGAGAAGAGTGATCTGCCCAAAGAAGAAGAGAGACAATCAGAGAACGCTATTTCATCCCTCGTATCATTAGTCAAGGCGGAAGCATCCAAACCTTCCCAGTAAATAAAACCTGGCTTTATTCATTACTTTATGGGGGAAATAGTGATATATAATTAGCGAATGGCTTAAAATACTTTGAGGATTGTTTATAAGTATTTAAAGAAATTGTATTTGCATTGCCGTATCCTTTTCAGAACCCTATTAGTACTCTATTTTATAACAAGGAAATTTTCACTCACCACGAAGGGCCTTGGTACGAAGGGCCTTGGTCCCTTGCCTAAGTCAAGAATCCATAGTACTCTCATGAATAAAAAATACCATTAAAACCTAAAACCCTTTCTCAAAAATTAAACTAGAAAATACAAAAACTTGAATACTGTACCACAGAATTTGGCCATCTACTACTGTATACTGTACCCCTTGAAATATGCTTGCATTGTTCACAAAGTATAGTTAATGAATCAAATATTAGCATGATGTCTCGTCTGAAAATTAAAGTAAAACATTGGATCGTAATTTGCTACAGTATTAAATATTTACATTTTCCAATTCATTCCAAGTATTCGGTAGTTATTATTGGATTGGAAATGTGCCTTAATATTTTATGAAAATTCTTAAATACTTCTATAATTCATTTGTACGTATCATTTAACTTCGTATACTATATTACTGGTGAATTATATTTTGTTACTGATCTTAATCCAATCGCGCGCGTTTTAGTATCAAGACTTAAAATACCCTAGAAATAAATTAGAAAATCTCTTGCATGGTTATGATAAGTCATTAAATAATTATTTCATCAAAAGAAAATATAGCGACATCATTCGATTATAAACGGTTATGTTAATTTTATATTTAAGTGCATCTTTTAAAATGTATGACATGCATTTTAAAAGAAGTACTTATTTTGGTGTTTGCTCTGAAAACGGTCTCAGAAGAAACTGCTCCGAAGATTTCGCTTCAGATTTATACTCAGTCTAAAGTAAATACTCATTTAGTCTGAGAGAAATGTTTATTTTAAGAACAAAATATTCCAAAACTACGTAGAATTTCGAATAAAAACTAATTAATGTACTGGTATATAATTTAGAAATACATGAATCGATTATTTATGAATGCAAAAAGATCCCAAATCACAAACTGTTTACTTTTCTGCAGATTTCCCTCTAAATTTAATTGATTTTGAGAATTCTCAATCAAATATCATCAGATTGTAAAACGTGCAGCACCAATGCCAATTATATTTAATCATTTAATTTTAATACCCAGTTTGAAAACTGTAAATTATAAAAAACAAAAAATCAAAATTACTCTTTTTAAGATTTTTTATGCGTTATATCTATTATGTAATCAACAGTCATGGTTACTCCTACAGAAAATACTTAATGTAAAGGCTGTGCTAAAAAACTATAGTAAAAGCTATAGTAACTAGCATAAGCACACACGGTATCTTTAAGAAAGCTATTCATGCTGGAATAGTTTTCATTATGTTCCCCACGTCTTTTGCTAAATAGAGTATTTTTCATGCCAGTAATATTTAAAATGTTAGAATAAACCGATGCTCAAACTCAATGCAAGTTACCACACGGTCACTATCACGAAGGAAAAAGTAGTTTTACAGGCAATGTAAAATATGAACGAGCGCAGTAATACAAGTTTCCAGCACGACCACTATAACGAAGGAAAAAGTAGTTTTACAGGCGATCTATATAAAATAAAATTAGACTTTAGTGTGTACATTTCTTGGAATTCTTTTGCGATTTCTAGCACCTGGGAATACACGTGCAGCCCTCAAAATCAGGTTTGTCTGTCTGCCGTTCTGTCATTCTGTCGTTCTGTCGTTTTGTAATTCTGTCATTCTGTCCGTGACCATTTTTGTTCAAGTATCACGCAAAAACGACTGAAGCCAAAAGATATGAAATTTGGTGTCATAGCAGGGCGAAGCCAGAAGTTTTTCATGGGGGGGGGGGGAGGTACGACTACTACAACTCATACAGGAGGAGAGGAGGTGATTATGGAATAGTCGGGAAATATGGAATACCGAGTTTTTGGCTCTGTTAGTTGCTATTGCCACAAGGGAATACCATGAACAACTCAAGAAAGATTCCCTTCTTACAATGCAGTAAGAGTTGACCGCTCTCTGTTGCCGTACCACTCGCTACAGAACAAAGTATGTTTTGTGATTTTCAAGAGTTTTTGTAGATAAGTTTTCAAACATTTTAACTTACTAGTAAACACGTGACATGAACATGGATGTTACGCATAATGTACACTAAGAGAATGGTAGTTTGTTGAACTGTGGTTATTTTTTAGATGACAGTGTTTTGCCAATTAGTTTTAAAGGTTCGTTTTCCGAGATGGCGTGTCGGGTATTATGGAATACTGGGTAATATTGTAATGGGTTTCATGTCATCCACTAAAGACCCGGAAAACAAAGACGCTGAATGCATCTTTTGTCACGAAAAATTCTCTAATGATCAACGACGATAAGTTTGGATTCAAAGATCCAGCTGTTCTCTGTGGGCTCACCATGACTGTATCGGAGCAAAGAAAGAAAATTATATCTACAACTTTTCTAAATCGACTCGAAGCAGAAATGACTCCAGTATAATGATTTAAACTACAAAACATAAAAATTTGTTTTATAGTAACAAATAACTATATATGAAGCAATATAAATTGCTTTTCATCGGTTTAAACCATCTATTCCATATTACCCGACTATTCCATATTATACTCCATTCGTAACTTTTTTTAAAAATATTTTTTCTATAACAACAAAATAAATTGTGTATTTCTTTGCAATTGACATTTCATTACGATTAATTATAGCATGTACTCATGCTGTTTTGGGGGATTTTATTTAAAAATCTATGAAGTTACAGTTAGAAATGTAAATGGTATTCCATAATCACCTCCTCTCCTCTATGTATAACTGGGTGTGACAATGTAGTGAAGAATATACATTTTGTATGGCAAAAAATTCCTCATGGGGGGTTATGACCCCCCTAACCAGCTCTTGGCTACGCCCCTGGTCATGATAGGTGGTCACTCAACTTAAAACATAGGCGTCGAATTTTAAAAAAATCTTGATTGGATTTTGAGATTTTGCGAAAATCCTTTCAAATTGCGTAAATTTGTGTTCGAGCATCACGTGTAAACGACTGAAGCAATTGAAAATGAAATTTGATATCATGACTGGTGTTCACTCAACTTAAAATACAGGCGCCAATTAAAAAAAAATATCTCGATTAGAATTTTGAGATTTTGCGAAAAATCGTTTTAAACTGCGTAAATTCATGTTCGAGCATCACGTAAAAACGACTGAAGCGATTGAAATGAAATTTGTTATCATGATTGGTGGTCATTCAACCTAAAACATAGACGCCAAATTTTAAAAAAATCTTGATTAGATTTTGAGATTTTGCTAAAATCGCTTCAAACTGCGTAAATTTGTGTTCGACCATGAAGTAAAAACTACTGAAGCGATTGAAATGAAACTTGGGTCTTCTTGATATATTGGTAATTCAACTTAAAATTATAAGTGTCGATATTAAAAAAAATCTTTATTAGATTTT
>JAWZYV010002249.1:0-15941 GCA_038373885.1 Cheiracanthium punctorium | reverse complement strand
AGAAAATATTGTCCTTCGAACATTTTAAGATAGAAATACACATGGGACAGACTCTCGTGGCTTCTAAACTCATACACAGCGGCAGCTGCGTTGGCTAAAGAAGAAAGATTTACAAGTAAGAAGGCAAAGAAAGTCACATGTTGAAGTCGCCTAGTAGATGAAATGTCTTAAACTGTTTATTTTTATAGCAGAAATTACTCGAACGTTTACTAGTGTCAATGCTCCGTTCAAACTTAGTTTGCGTATAGCACAAATTCTCAACGAGGTAGCGGATAACTATCTTTCTTTTTCTGTGGAACGTTTTTAGAACAAATCTTTTCTGTGAGATGTTATTTTGTTTGTTTATTCAGTCATATAAAAATATTTTCAAATTTATCAACTGTTATAACCATTAGACCATGAAAATATTTGTTAAATATTCAACATTTTTAAGGCACGCCCACATCTGTTGACCCATTTATGACTACTGTCACTTTTTTGGGACGGTATTTTCTCTATCAGTCGAAAACGTTATTTATTCTTGCTAGCCTTTATTCACGAGTATTGAACCTCAACTCCGCAAAATATTTTAACATGACCAAGTAGAATGTTGACGTTTCAGCTTTTATGCATAATTATTTTTTAAAAAATCGTCCCTTGTTCAATAAGTTCACGTCAGAAATTTATGTTATTGCTGGTGTTAGCAAAAATCAAAGAATGTCCCAAAACTATCTGGGCCCAAATGGGACAAAAAATGACCAGTAGCACTTGGTTTTTAAAGGGTTAAAATGACGCTTTGGGTCATGCTTTCATATGCAGTTCTTAATCAATGTACTCTCTCTTGAAATTTTGTAAAGACATTTTTGAAACACCATATATATTTTTGAATGTCTTGGCTCTCTCTGCTAACCGAAACCTTGCTATTTTTATTTATATGCATATAATTCAGTGAGCCTGATGACAAAATTAGTTTAAATAAATTCCTTTATTCTTTATAGTTATGTTCTTAGGCGTGGGTTTCGTGGATATGATACGACCTGTGATTACAACTTCTTTCGTGAGGTAGTTGATTTTTTTTCGTCCGTTTTCGATATTTTTTTAAGAATCCGAATAATCTTTAGAATAAAAATAATCCAAAGTCTTTCTAAATTATGATTTGAATTTTGAATAAAATAAAGCAAAAAAAATTATAAAACTTGTTTATTTACAGACGTTTTGCAACCAGAAAAAAATGTGTAAAAATTCTTTTTTAATTTAAATTCTATCATTGAAGTAGCTTTTCAAGGTTTTCTTTCAAGTGTATTTTAAAAGTTGTCCATCCTGACAGCGGATTCCAAATTAAAGACAACATGACGGTAGTTTAGAACTCGTGTATTTTGATCTATTGTATGATCTGGGATTAATCTAATCTTTAACAAATTCACAAGCAGTTAACTGCACGTTGTTCCATTTTTATTAATAATCAACTGAGTGACTTCCCTTTGAGCAAGTCCATTGGCTGCTTCATTTACCTAATGTCAAAGTGATGTCCTGCATAATAAGACTATATACCGAAAAAGTAAAGTGACCAGGAGTTGTAGTGTTTGAGAATCGAAGCAAATATCGAAGTTCATTTACCTTCGATGTTTTTTCTCGCACCTTCCTTTATATGTATACTAGCTGAAGTACCCGTTCTTAGCACGAGAATGAATGGACTTTTTGATATTACGATTTGTGGTGATTACTATTCATTGTAATAAACAGATATAGCAAAGTGGATATCGCGTTATATTGTGTCCAATAATCATGCATACCGAATTGCAAGGCAATCGTTTGTACGGTGCAGAAGGCCATGCGGCGTAGCGCAATCTAGTGGCGAGTTTTAGCAAAACGGATACGGCGAAAATATTTTTCGCATTCAGATATCGATGTATACGAATTTTCATGACTATTGGCTGGACAGTCCTGAAATTCTTGTGTTGACGCGACATCTAGTGGCAAGTTATAGGAAAATGGATAGCGCCAAACTCTTCCCCGTGTTCAAATATCTATGCATACCTATTTTCATAGCGATCATTTGCACAGTCAAGAAGTGATACACTGCAGGGCCATCTAGTGGTTCAATAAAGTAATGATTTGCTACAGCGCCGTCAAGTGGCGAGTTATAGCAAAATGGATAACGCCAAAATATTCTCATTGTTCAAATAGCTATGTATACTGATTTTCATAGCGACCGTGTTCAACTATCTATGTATACCAATTTTCATAACGATCATTTGCACAGTCAAGAAGTGATACACTGCAGGGCCATCTAGTGGTTCAATAAAGTAATGATTTGTTACAGCGCCGTCAAATGGCGAGTTATAGCAAAATGGATAACGCCAAAATATTCTCATTGTTCAAATAGCTATGTATACTGATTTTCATAGCGACAGTGTTCAACTATCTATGTATAACAATTTTCATAACGATCATTTGCACAGTCAAGAAGTGATACACTGCAGGGCCATCTAGTAGTTAATTAAAGTAATGATTTGCTACAGCGCCGTCAAGTGGCGAGTTATAGCAAAATGGATAACGCCAAAATATTCTCATTGTTCAAATAGCTAAGTATACTGATTTTCATAGCGACCGTTTGAATGGTCAAGAATTTGGCATGCTGCAGCGTCATCTAGTGGCGAGTTAAAATAATAATGCATTGCAGTGTCATCTAGTGATGAGTAACATCAAAAGGAACACAGTTAGAATATATTCTTCGTGCTGAAATGTGTAAGTAAAGAAATTTTATGCCGATCGGTCGAACGGTATAGAAGTTGATGCGTTGCAGTGCCATTTAGCGGAGAGTTACAGCAAAATGGATACTGAAAAATATTCTCCGTATTCTAATATCCGCGTGTACCAAATTTCATCGAAATCGGTTGGACGATGTTCGCATAGTAAACGGCTAAACGGAATAGAATTTGACGTACTGCTGCGCCACCTGGTGGCAAGTTAGAGGAAAACGGATAGCATAAAAAGCTTCTCCATGATAAAAGACTTAGGTAAACCAAATTTCATCCTGCAACGGTGCTCAACGGTGCTGGAGTTTTTCAACCTCATAAACACATACCAACATTCATTTTTATCTATAACCAGTGTTATTATATATACCAGTCTCAAATAAAATTCAGTTTCAAATCTAAGCCTCGCCAAAGTGCCAACATGCGCCATTTTGCAAGAGTTTTTTCAGGGAATCATTCGAAGCATTGACTTAGCAGCAATCAATATGGGAAATGGTTCGACCGCCAAAGAGTAGCACGCATTTATTTGAAAATTGGAATCCCTTAATACAGCCGATTTTTTTTTTAAATTATCAACTATAATGTGTTTTATTCATCGTTACTCCGATGTACTAAATGAGAAGATTTCAATTTTCTGAAATTTGGCGGAATTCCCCCAACTTAAATCAATGTACTCAATTGGCGAGAATTCTGAAGTTAGATCGCCTGAAATCCCTTAATAACTGCATTATTTCTTCACGGATCATTAAAATTTAACGCTGTATTCTAATAAAACCTTTGCACTTGTTTTCAAAAATCTATTTCCTTAAGCTCTCAATAAATTGCGATAAGCCGAAAACTGTGCAAACCGCTAGAACTCACTTACTCAAAATCCTTATTTCAGCCATTTTATTTTTTCGCCAAACTAAAAAAATTTACACATTAGCCTCGGAAATCTTCAATTCTTATTGTTTTGCGTGTAAAGCATTACATTCCTGCTCTGATTTCCCATGCACACGATATTATAATTTAAAAAAAAATAACCTTACGAATATAAACTAACAAAAAAAAAAATCATTATTATTCTTTTATTTTTACTTTGAGAATTTAAAACATTTTATTCGGCAAATCGCCACACATGGCAACCACGATCCTTATTTCACACTTTTTTCACTACAGGGATTAGAATTACGGAAAGCTTTTTGCGTGAAGAGCATAAAAAATCTCTTAAATTCCGGGAACGGGTGGACTTTCAAAGTTTTAAAGTGGACTACGATTTATTCTACATTATTTTACATGTCTGTGCTAAATTTCAGGCCGATAGGTCCATTTTTGTGAATTTGTATACGAACGACATTTTATTCGGCAAAATCGCCACACGTGGCAACCACGATCCTTATTTCACACTTTTTTCACTACAGGGGTTACAATTACGGAAAGATTTTTGCGTGAAGAGCATAAAAAATCTCTTAAATTCCGGGAACGGGTGGACTTTCAAAGTTTTAAAGTGGACTACGATTTATTCTACATTATTTTACATATCTGTGCTAAATTTCAGGCCGATAGGTCCATTTTTGTGGATTTGTATACGAACGACATTTTATTCGGCAAAATCGCCACACATGGCAACCACGATCCTTATTTCACACTTTTTTCACTACAGGGGTTACAATTACGGAAAGATTTTTGCGTGAAGAGCATAAAAAATCTCTTAAATTCCGGGAACGGGTGGACTTTCAAAGTTTTAAAGTGGACTATGATTTATTCTATATTATTTTACATATCTATGCTAAATTTCAGGCCGATAGGTCCATTTTTGTGGATTTGTATACGAATCAAATCCACAAACAAACAAACAAACAAACAAACAGAATTTCATTTTTATTTATAAGATTAAAAAAATCTCCTCTAACATTTTCTCAATTAGTAAATTTAACACTCTAACTGGCGGGCATATTAAATGTTTACTGATAAACATCTCAATTACGTCATTTGGAGCAAGTCTGTTGATTACATGCGTGCCGGAAAGCCCTATATTTCATGTAGAACAAAAATATCACAAACGGAAATAGGGGGATGGCACGAATCCCTCCCCCTTTAGAAAAGCAATGTAGAGATCCTATTTTATTTCCATAAAGTGGACATGAAATTCAGCCTATAAACCAAAAGAACAAAGCGATCAGCAGCAAGAGTGTGCCCAAGGGGTCCATTATAAAAATGAGACCTTATTAAAATTCTTATGAACCACATATATTTTAACAGAGATTTATTTTGAAACACATCCAAAAATGCACTCTCAGCTCTTTATTTGTCCGTTGTCACAGAAAACGCTCTGTCATGTCACACTGAAAAATCTGAGTTCTTTAAAATTTCAGTTTTGAAAAATAGATTTTTTAAAAAGCATAGACCATAAGACATAAGATCGCTATAATAATTTTTAAAATAAAGTAAATTCCAAAAAATTTTATTGAAATTATTCTACACAAAATATATCATACACATAATTTACAAAAGAAGTATTTTCTTTGAGTTTTGCAGCAGCATCTTTAAACATCTTATTTCATGAGCAGCTTCTAGGAGAAAAAAAGAAAATTTTTAGAATTTAATTTACACAAAGAATAGGAAATGCAGAGTAAGTCTGCTCCATATTTTTTTTTTTTTTACATAATTTCTATATCAGGGATTTAAAACCTTTATATTACTTCAACTCTCTAGAAAACGTTTTTTTCTGAATAGACCCCTACGTTTTCCCCAACACATCGGTATCTCGAAAAATTTTCCCAATGCACTCACAAAGACAGCAAAACATTAGGTGAAAGAAATTTTTCATGTGTCCGGCAGTAGAACAGTTGGTTACGCTCCTCGGTTCCCATTGGAACTACGAACAGGAAGCAGCACCTGCTTGGCCAGTGCCTAGAAGGGTAAACTCCTTTCTTGACTGAGGCTGATGTAAACCGTGCACGCTGTAGGGAATTAATGCACGAAAAATGTGTTATGACTTCAATGTTTTCCATGTTCAATCCATATCTCTCTTTGGGGTACCAATCCAGCTCTTAGGTCATCCAGCTGTCATCTGAATTTGGTTCAAAATTTAAGAGGGAGACCCGGGATAAGTCGGTATTCCCTTCACTGGGGATCAGCAAAAAGGAAGCTGCCCAATTAAGGCCATTTTCGTTTTATATAAAGGATCTGATCCCGCTCTGCAGTTGGCCAGAGGGTTTTCGAAGCAACAATAACAATTTTCATGTTCTGCGTTTGCAGAATTTACCATGATTCAGACTGCAGGATGCAGAAAATGACCCCAAAGACGGATTTTTACATATCCCTTCTTTTTTCAACTTTTGAACTCTCTGAAGTCTTATTTCACGAGTCAGTTTGTTTGTTTGTGTTGTGATGGCAACGCTAAGGGTGGGCGATCATCCTAGGATGAGGGGTTATCTTAAAATGTAATTTTTAAAATGTAATTTTTAAATATATAATTCCCAAATTTTGTACATCACCTCATTAAGTGTATGGGAATGCTTTTGTACGAGGGTCATATAAAAATGTAGAAAGTGTAACTTTTTGTAAATTAACAAGAGGAATTTTTTAACAGAGTCTTACTTCCGACCTCATTTTGAACATTTTT
This sequence comes from Cheiracanthium punctorium, assembly GCA_038373885.1. Taxonomy (NCBI): domain Eukaryota; kingdom Metazoa; phylum Arthropoda; class Arachnida; order Araneae; family Cheiracanthiidae; genus Cheiracanthium; species Cheiracanthium punctorium. The sequence continues at coordinate 9,596 of JAWZYV010002249.1, read as the reverse complement.
TCAATTTACACTGCCCACTTATCTCTAATAAGAATTAAAGCCCGTTACCACCTTTTTGGGACACCCTGTATCAGTCTGGTTTATAGTATCCGCAGGTTCTGAAATCATCATTAACCAGTGTTCTGCATAAAAAAAAAAAACAGTGGTCTGCTTTAAAAAAGAAAAAAAAATCACTGTATTTACGTATACTATTTCTAAGCTAATCTAAATTCATCAACGCGGGTAACGAAGTTTATAAAGCGAAACAAAAAAGTCGGTTGAATATCAAATCAATGCTGTACAGCTTCTCATTTCCATAACCCTAAGAATCTGCGCTTTATGCCTTTGGAAACTATCTTGGCGAGTAATCTCATCGTTTGGATTGTTTTTTCTTTTTTTTTTTTTTTATAATCAACGGATGCAAATAATCGGTACTTATTTTACCGTCGATAATTCACGCCAACAAGTTTTTTCGCCAAAGGACTGCAATGCACTACATTGTAACAATGAATCTGACGGATTCCACACGCACACGAAATCGCTCTTTTTGGCTGAATGACTGTAAAATACATAAGTACCAAATAAGCTTGTTTTGGTCGGAAGTATGATTTTTTTATTAGATTCAATGAAGAATTTGCCCGTATATTTTGAAACTAAAAAGCGATTAACTGTATGAACTATATGTAATTACACACTGTACGCCGTGTAAAGATAGGAAATAGATACTAATAAAAAATAGTGTTATGCAACAGTATCAAGAGAGAAAAAAATAATTACAGAGATTTGAACTTATACTTTACTTATATTAGACTAATACTATATTAAAAATGTCAAAAATTTCTTACAAATGATAGTTATACGTACCAATATACACTAATCATCACCAAAAAACTTCTTCAGTTTTTTTCGTCTCCTATTCTTATGAAAACAAACATGGCGCCTGCCGGTAGATACTCGGATGTTGCCATCGCTCGATAGTTGCATGAACAGAGCGCATGCGCCAATTTTCATCGGCTGAATGCCGCTCGGCCGTTATGCGGGCCGAAATTTCTTTTCAGTTCAGCGTATTTTGATCAAATTTAGGCATATGGCCCGATAACTCAGGCCGGATATCGTTCCGAGCATCGTTTTATGGGTACCGGACCGATCAGTCTCTGCCGCACACATAACAATCATCGTTTTTAGATGGAATTCCGTGTCTGGGCCGAGTACCGAATTTCGGTGAGCGATGAGTTGCGATGAATACCGGTGGTTGGCCGAGCAGAAACTGGGAATTGTTGCTTGTAGGGTAGTGTCCGCGACTGGGATCGATCTCGGGACCTCAGGTGTGGGAATCCAGCGTCTTAACTACCATGCCAATCTGACTCGAGATGACATGACTAAAGTTTGAAGTGACTGTTATGGTTGTCACGCCGTTTAGGAGAGATTGATCAGTATTGCCCGATGCCGATCTGTATCTTTTATTTTTCCATGGGATGAATCAAAATTAAAACAATGTTATGTGTTATTTATAGACTCTACTAATAGGGTGAAGTGGCAGATGATAACTTTCTGCCCTTCTCATTGTACGTGTGTGTATTCACGATTGAACACAACTTTTCCCAACATAACACTTTATTAAAACGAAAACATAAAACAGATAAAACACAAACTGGCACCTTGTGCCGAATACAAAAAGGGGACTATACCCCAGGCGTAGTAACTCGCTACATACGTTAGTAACTAGCTACAGACCTTATATAGTGTCGCTGTTCACATAGCAACACGGTTCACATTAGCATAACTCTGCTTCTGTGGAAAAAACTGGCCTGGTTGCGAAAACCCTCTCGTGCTTTCAAGTCGATTCTCTTGGAGACTCGTGTCCTGGAGGTGGAGAGGGACATAACGCAAAGTGCTGCCGCCGCAAGGGAAATAAGCATAATATAAACTTAAAAGCAGCACACGTTTCAAAACTTTCAATATCGCAACACTCATGTTGGGCAATATTGGCCGAAATCGAGACAAACGACTGATTTTGAAATCAATATTGTAGTATATTTGTATTTTATTTTGAAGAATTTCAATATTTGGAAATATAGAATTTTTTTTATTCTATGGTCAAGTACATTTATGACTGATGATAAATTATTTGTTATGCGGATGCGGCTTTCCAAATCAAGCAGTAATCAAGTTGTATTCAAGCTTGAAAGTTCAAATGACTTAAATTCGGCGGGAAAATATTTGCTGACTCATTTTTTTGTAATCTCCAAGCTTTCTGCAAGCTTAAAATGAATTGAACTGCCAAGCTTGTATTAAAATACGTCAAATTCAAAGAAATGTCAAGCTTGATTTAAGCTTATGTGCTGTCTGCAGGGGCGTAGCCAAGGGGGGGGGTTAGGGGGTCATAACTCCCCCCCATGAGGAATTTTTTGCCATACAAAATGTATATTCTTCACTCCTTTATCACACACATGTATGCATAGATGTGAGTTGCAGTAGTCTTAATCCCCCACCCATGAAAAATTTCTGGCTACGCCCCTGGCTGTCTGGGATGGATGTTTCGAAAACATTGCGACATCGATGTCGCATACCTGAACAAAAAATTATGTCTGTAGTCTCGAAGTGAAACGGAAGGGAAATTTTCGCTGAATTTTCTTTAGATTTCCTTTGTCTTTTCTTATTGGAATTGTTGAAATATGTCAAAACTGGCCTACATGAAATGTTGCACCTAATTACCATGTACAAATCCCTGCAAAAATGCAATCCCATAAAGTATCAAAATATGATACTCTCAATGATACTCTCTTCCCAAATAAAGACATTTTCTTTTTCCCTTTGAAATGGTCGGGTCAGCGAACTACTTATAGGATTGACCAGTACGAGAGCCAGAGATGCTGGTCATTTCATGATGGACCTATTGGGTCCATCATGATGGATCCTATTGGGAGTTGCCTTCTGTGAGTGATCTCATAATTTTGAATGAATTCCTGATAAGAGATCTAGCATCTGCATAGATACCCCAGAGAGGTATCGTTGAAAAATAAAGAACATTGGAGTCACGACAGAAATTATGTGCACCAAGTAATTCCAGAAATGTATCTGTACCTGTTTCGTTTGCCCAGTGCTTCTTCTTTACTATTCAGGAGTTTTGCAGAAATATGAAATAAAGAAAAACAACAGTTATTTATAATAAAATGTAATTTCCCATTTTTTTAAAATCAGAGTGGAACACGATGCACACAGAGAAATATAAATAGCTACGAGCAGTGGGCTAGCCAGATTTTTTTCATGGGGGAGGGGTGGAGTTACGACTATTGCAACTCACATATATGTATACGTGCTTGTGATAAGGGAGGGAAGAATACACATTTTGTACGGCAAAAAATTCCTCTTTGGGGGTGACCCCCCTATCCACCCCCTTGGCTACGCCACTGGCTACGAATTTTAATATTAAAATAATATTTAAATTTGGAAGAAAACAATCTATATTCAATTTGTGAAGAAACCGGGAAAATATTAAAGTAATTTTTTAAAGACGAGGGGAAAAAATACCATGGCTGAGACCGTTTTACTATTAAAGTATTGTATTACAAAAAGTCGTATAGTTAATTATACGACTGCATGTACGATAAACAGTGTCATCCTATGCTATCAGTACTTGATACTGGTTGGAATTTGGTTTACGGCATATACTCCTTCATAAAATTCCTTCCAATGTATTTCATACGAGGGAAAATTTTAGAAAATTTCTTGGACAATTTTAATATACGAAAAATGCATTAACCAACTATTCAATTACTCAGCCCAGAAGACTTCAAAAAGTATCAGGTTGTAACGAAAGTTTTCCGCCATATCTGCCTGAAAAACTCACTTCTAACTCCTTAGATAACTGTTTTTGAACTTTCGGTACCAAACCTGCACAGTGTCACATGATACAACAATAGTACTTAAAGCTGTACTCATAATTCGTTGATATTATGTAGCTGACTTCTTGCAACACAACTGGAAGTAAATGATGGTTCTAATCCTCTAGTGATAGTTCTATTTGAGACACCTTATACTTAATGATAACTCTATTTTTTACAGATTTCACAACACAGTGTTATAAAGTAAACCTCTTTCTTTCAAATGCCAAAAAATGCGTTTGACAAAATATGAGCCAATACGCCAACGAGAACTGTGTGCTGACGAAGTTTGCGGTGTCGGGAAACTTTCGTTACAACCTAATATTTCTGATGTTGAATACGTTGCTTTGTCTGCTATTGATCAACTTAAAATTGCATTTGAGCTCACGTTTTGTGTTTTGATATCGTTCACTTCAGCTATTCCAATACCGAAATCTAGTGATCATGAATTTCAGATTCTTCTCAAAAAGCTATCCAGGGGTTATTTCTGTGAGTAATTTTTTGTTGTCGTTGTTACCTTCATTGCTTAGATTTCATGACAAATAAACTAAGAAGTTGAAAAGACGTATATTTACCCCCAAAATCTCATAGATCTTTTTTAAGGAAATGAACTGCTTCACAATTTCGATATCATCATTTTACAATAAATATTGAGGCTGTCATGACAGACAAGGTGTCTACAACTAAACTTACCATTATATAAATCATTCTGCAACTGAAACGGATGATCATATTGCTGCCAAATTTGGTATATAGACTGTACACAAGATGATCTCAAGAAGACATTTTTAAAAGTATAGGGCAAAAAAATGTCCATTTACCACTCTGCGTGGTAATTCTTAAAAGAAACATTTCATTAACACTCAACAGCTTTTAAATAAATGCTGGGATTGTTTGTACATTTCGAATCAGTGTTTTCCATTGCTGAATTTGTTGTTTTTTCGTACAAAGCACCTTCTAGTGGCCTTTTTCTGAGCTGCTTTTTTTTTCACCAAATTTCTTGAGCGCATCTCATGCATAATGTATATGTATACCAAATTTGGTTAAAATATGTTCACCCGTTTTATGTGTTGAACCCTGCTCATAGGGGATGAATAGTTACACACACACCGTATATTAAATGTGTTGTCATACTTATGGATAACTTATCATGATTATCTTTGAAAGAAACAGGAAAATAATTTTCTGTTATGTTTCACGCATTTGTGTAAAGTAACCGAACTTATTTCAATTTTTGAGAACTGAAAAACTAAAATCAAACATGCAGAATGCAGGCTGTTTTCATAATGATACAATGTTACGAACGACGAAGTTACGTGAATGTTGCGATTTCTAAATCGTGTTTTTTTTTTTTTTTTTTTTTTTAAGAATAAAAGTTCTAAAGAACAGAGGTATGTGTTGAAAGTGAGCAGACGTCCTGCTTTTGCCGGGACAGTCCTGATTTTTACCTATATGTCCTGATGTCCCCACAAAACCCTAAAATGTACCGCTTTTCCGTTCCTGTCCCGTCGAAGTCCCTTTATGAAAAATAAATAAATAAATGCAAAATACATTGAGAATAAGTTCACGTGAAAATGATTGTTTTTAAATTATGTATTAATACATACCTATAATCAATGGATGGCAATCTTATGGTTATTGTTAGTAAGCAAACTGTTTTGGAAATTTATCCAAAAAGTAACAATAAAATTATTTAAAACCTAAGTTTATATAATAGGCCTTTTTACTTATATATTGGCTATATTTTTTCAACTTATTTTTCTCATAAAAGTATAAAATCAAATTATGAGTAGAAAAAATAAACTTGATAAAGGGGGGAGGGGGATTCGGAATTAATTTTTACCCTTCCCGGTTTAGAGGTGTCCTGATTTTCGGTTCAGAAAAAATGGTCACTTTACATATGTTGTAAAGGAAATTCACATTGTCTGAGTAGGAACAATGTTTTGAGGTCCAATTTTTTCAATGTGAGGGGAAGAAAGCTATTTTCAACTTAATTACATTCTGAGTGAGTTATTTCATGCAGAATGTTATATTCAATGTGAAAATCAAATTTATCTAAATATTTCTGTAATTTAGCGAAACTGTGTGGAAAAAAAAGTTAAATTTCTATATTAAATATGATTTTATTATTAATATTTCTAATACTATTATGATAATTCAATAAAATAAAAGTATATTTTAGCAAAAAATAGCTTTATAAGAAAAAAAAAATTCTCTCTGAATTATGAGTTGAATTTTCAATAAAATTAAGCAACAAATAATTATAAAACTTATTTGTTCATTTACAGACGTTTCACAACCGGAATATACATTTTGTGATTTCTTTGAAATTTATCAAATACTAGCTGCTACCCGCGACTTCGTCTGCCTCGGCTTTAAAATTAGGTCCCGATAGAAATGTAGCATGTGTGAATAGCAAATATTGTTGCGACAAAAGGAACTAACTGCATTTAAATATTATTTGCTTTTTACTTGTTTCAAATGAAGTACAATGCATGTTAGTATACTTCATTTAAAATAAGAGAATATGCACAGAGTTACTAAATTTAGATTTTTTTCAGGCATTTGGCGAATAGAGACAGTTATGACAGTATTTGCGAACTGTTTTGTAGAAGAAATATTTATGCTATATGCATGAATTCTAGTCTATGTTAATCAGGAATAGAGCAGCTTTCTATTAGTGAAAAAGTTTGAGAATCGGTTCTGTAGTTACAGAGATACCCAGAGAGCGTAATGTATTAGAATTATTTTGAGTGTTCCTGTAAAGGAACTATTTATGCTACATGCATGAATTTGGGCCTATAATACTCAAGGATAGTGTAGCTTATTATCAGTAAAAAAAGTTTAGGAATCGGTTCAGTACTTACAGAGATGCACATAGAGCGTAATGTAATTCTTATTAGCATCCTTGTAAAAGAACTATCTGTGATATATGCATTAAAGGTAGCCTATAACACTTAGGATGCCACCAGTGTCTAAGAAGTTCTGCTCTCAAAACTGCAAGAGGGGAGGTGCCAGATTCAAACCCTGGTGGCGCCTGTCGACCTAGCCGCTCCCAGTTTTCCGTGGTTTTCTAAAAAACCTCGCATAAATACGGGCTAGGATCCCTTAGAAAATCCCCCACAGAGGAATTTTCCATATAGGCCTAGGACCCTAGTGCAGTCAATCGGTCTTAATCCAAAAACAAACAATGATACTCAGGAATAATGTAACTTTTAATCAGTGAAAAAAGTTTTAGAATCGGTTTAGTAGCTACAAAATGTCCATAGAGCGCAATGCATTAGAATTATTTTGTGTGTCTTTGTAAAAGAATTATTTATGCTATAGGCTTGAAAGGCTGCCTGTATGTTAATCCAAAACATACGCTATTTTCATTACAAATTTATTCAAATCCGTTCAACCATTTTTGTGTGATTCAGTCAAAAACATCCAAACACACAAACGTACGCATTTATATTATTGGTAGGATTTGGAAATTTATGAACTTTAAGAAACACATCTGGATTTTTCTTGGTACTTACGTATTATCCCAGCGGTCATTCCCGCCAAACTGTTTTATCGTCAAATGGGTTGCCAAACTGTTGCCAATCGTATTCAAAACCATTAATAATTTCATGTGCCCGGCATTTATTTCGGCAAAAAATCGCTTGTCTTGGCGGACCGCCGGGATAATACGGAAGTACCCCTTTCTTTACTTATGCTTTTTAATTTGGCGTAAAATCAACATAATTTCCATGTTTTTCAAATCCATGTGATTTTGCAAATAGAATTTCTGCTTTATTTCAAAAGCATAAATCATTTTGTGCGGGCGATAAAACGGATTTTAATTAATAGTTTGAAAAGTAGTTAAAATTTCAAAATTTTGAGCCTCAGGTGCACTTTACCGAAGTTATGGGCTCAATCATGCTCAAATTTTCAAAGCTCTGCTTTCTGTTGATTTGTCTGGAGAACATTCATTTTTATTATTACAGATACATAGATTTGGCATAAAACTGGCTTAATTTCCGTGGTATTTAATGTTTTTCAGATGCACGCGCGCTTATTTATTGAAGTAATAGCATTCTTGTTAGTTCAAAACATGAATCATTTGATACGGGCGAAACTCGCCAACCATGGCAATGTAAAAACGGTTTTTAATTAATAATTAAAAAAGTAATTAAAAATCTAAAATTCTAATTAGCCTATAACCAACTTCAGGGTCCCCTCTACATTTAAACCAAATATCATAAATAAACAAACAAACAAACAAATTCACTTTCGCATTTATAATATTAGTTAGGATAACTAAGCTGTGGTCAACATCCTTGGCTGTCTGAGTATCATAAGAAGCTGTCTCTTGTGACAACTAGTTCCGAATGAAGGATGGCGGTTGTTCCACATTCATATTTCGAACTGCAGTGTTTTCTCCCATAGTCGATTATATACTCTGTGTTTCTAGAATACATATTCTCAACTTTAAACATATTCTCAAGCATTTAACTGAACTTTATACTCTTGTTTCGTATTTACTAATAATAAATTCAGTGGCTTCAGAAGGAGCAAGTCCATTAGTTACTGATATTTACCCTAAGTGACCATGTGTCGTAGTGCTTGAGAAGCAAAAGTTTGTTTAACGTCGATGTCTTTTCTCATAGCCTATTTTATATTTAATTAAATAAAAAATTCCTCTAGCATTTTCTCAATCAGTAAATTCAACACTCCAATCGGCGAGCGTAGTAATTGTCTACTAATAGAGATTTCACTTACGTCCCATGGAGCATGTTTGTTGATTACTTTAGCCTACCAGAAAGCCCTGTAATTTCATGCGGAACAAGCCTATCACTAATAGAATAAAGCGGGGGAGGCAAGGGGCTGCCGCCCCGCCCCTGAGGAAGAGAAATAACGTATAAACTGTAAGAGAGCCTACTTCACATCCATAAAAGGGGCGTGAATGTCATTTAGCTGCCCTCACCCATAAAATTGCTTTAATCCATCTCTGAAGCCTATGAACCAAAATCCAACGGGATCAGCAGCAAGAATGTACCAAAGAGAGTGTCCAGTGGTCCACTACAAATATAAAATCTTATTAAAAATTTAAGGAACCACTATTTTTAAAGAGACTTAATTTGAAGCCCATCCAAAAATACAATCCTAGTTCTTACTTTGCCACAATAAATAAATAAATAAATACAGAACTTCTGTCATGTTACAAAAAAACTCCCTCCCTTAAAATTTCACGTTATCGGAATATAACAGCTTATAAAAGGAAAGAGATTGTCTGCTAAAGGAAAAATAGGAAAAATATTTAAAATAAAGTACCTTATTTGCTTGTATATTTATTTTTACATACACTGTCCCCCCGTCCCTCATTCCTACATTTAACGTCTGAGCGAGTTCTTACGTTTCATTAAATAGCTCCATCATTTTCATGCTCTCAAAATGACAAGAAAAATAATGCCTAATATATATTCCATCTCCTGGCCTCGCATTTATAAACAATATTATGCTGATATTTTGAAAGGTAGGCTTTAGAATACGGGAATACGCCAGGAGTAAAAAAATATATCAGAACTGTTCATTTTCCCCTCTTTCTTTTCTTTTCATTGACAGTAAATTGCTAAAACATCATTGACAGTAAAAATTACTAAAATATTTCGTGGACTATCGTCATTCAAATGTAACAAATATTATCTAAAAAAATGTATTCTGTTTACTAAATCAAGTGTGTAAAAAATATAAAGGTTAGTTAGAACG
>JAWZYV010002248.1:0-15202 GCA_038373885.1 Cheiracanthium punctorium | reverse complement strand
ATTAATGATATAATTTAATATCACGGACGCAAAAATTTCTGGTATCTGAAAATTGGTTGCTAGGACAATTTTAAATGTTAATATTTTAAGTTATAAGAATTGAGTTCTTTTCGAATTTACTAGTTGGTAACTATTTCTAAACAGCGGATTTGGTGAATTTATCTATTCTGTTTCTTAATTTGGTGACGTGTTTTAAATTTGCCTTGCAAATTTTTAAAAATCATTGCAGAATTAGTTCTTTTGTTAATTATTTTAACATTCTGATTCCATTTCCTAAAATTGTTGCGATTCAACCTACTTCATAGGTTAAAATAAAGTAAAAATTCACGAATCCGCTTTTAATAAAGGAAATACATATGAATTTAAAGAATCTGCTCATAAATTCTTGTCAAATGAAGTCATTTGGAACATGTAAGTACATCATTACATTTATTTTACCTGTCAACTAATTAATTTTTAATAGTTGTCGTCAAATTCCGTATTTGGTGCGTTTAATGCTGAATTGTTCACTTTAATTTCATCCAGTTTCTCTGGGAAGCGTTGAAACTTGTGCGCATGCGCGATCATGGACTATTGACAGGAAGGTTCGCCAAAACGCGGCGATTTTTTACGTTGGCGAGAGTGGGGGTCCTAAAGTAGGAATCAACCGTGAGTACACATAAAACTAAACAATTATAATTAAAATAACTTACCATGTAATATATAAATTTGCGATGTTTGTCGATACGTCATTATTAGTACAATTTATTTATCTATTTTTAGAATATACATATGCATATATATATATATACTACAGATTGTTTTCTGCTTCAGAAAATCCGTGAAAATCCTCGTCCTCAGTGTCACTCTGGAACATTTTTAAGTGTTCAGATGGCAAAAGTTCATCAACATCTGAACCGTTTTCATCATCGGAAGACACAGTAGAAATTGCAGGAATCCCATTAGCGCTATTTTGTGAAAAATCGATAATTTCGGATTTTTGAAAGGCTCTCTCTACCATACCATTCGGAATTTTATTCCAGGAGTCCAAAATCCACTTGCAAACTTCGGTATAAGTGGCTTTACGGATCCGGCCTCCTTTCGTAAACGTATGATTTTCTGCGGACATCCATGATTACCAGAAATGACGCATGCGAGCTTTAAATGACCGATTTATACACAAATCCAGAGGTTGCAATATTTTAGTCAACCCACCAGGTACTATTGCCAGTCTTGTTTTCTTTGATCCTAGAAATTTTTTCGTCTCGTTTGAAAGATGCGTTTTCATCGAGCCCACGGTCAGTTGACAATTTTTTTGAAAAATGAAATTCGGTCTTTTTCTCCAACATTTTTCTGCCCATTCCTGCATAACGTCCTGGTTCATTCAGTCTTTTTGATTTACGAGCACTACTATTCCCTTAGGGAAATTTTCTTTAGGAATTGTTTTCCTCTTAAAAATAACAATCGGAGACAATTTATGACCTGAGGATAAACATGAAAGCACCACGGTAAAACTGTTTTTCTCATTCCCTGTTGTAACGATACGGACAGACTTCACACCAACAAAATCTGCTGAGCGAGATGCAGGCATGTCGAACGATATGGGGACCTCATCCATATTCCCTATCTCCGATGGCTTCAGTACATAGTTTTTAATCTCTTCTTTCATAAACTTTAAAAACGAAGTTTTCTTCTCTTCCCAGTCTTCGGGGAATTTCTGGCCAACACTTTTCCGGGCTCTCATGGTCAGATTATTTCTTTTAAAAAATCGATTGCACCATGATGGTCCACCTCTAAAATCGGCCAGACCATTCTCTGCCGCCATCTGCTTTGCTTTTATTCTTATTAAAACAGTTGATAAAGATCGACCATTTTCCCTTTGATTCGCAATCCAGTCACAAAGCTCTTTTTCCAAATCTGGCCACTGTGCTTTCGGTTCGCGACGTTGAGCTCGTTTCTCTCTCGGCATTTTCAACAGTATTTCTTCCTGCTTTCGCCACTCTCTTACACGTTTTTCATCCACATTCAGCTCTCGTGCTACTTGTCTATTGCCGTTCACTTTTGCTAATGAGACAGCGTTTAATTTAAACTTTGCTGCATAGCTTCGCCGCTTAGAATTGTTCGAGAACATAACGGAAAATAATCAGTATCGGAGCAAGAACACTAATAAAATGAATAAAATCGAACGAAGAACGTGAAGTAAAATTAAGTTGAGTTGTTGCCAAACGCGAATATGCATATTTTGTAATGCTGAAAAAGATTTGGAACATAGAGTATAATTAGATGCCTATAGGTAAGGCGCTGGCGAATATTGGAGGGGGAAAATGGGAGGAGTTATTCCTGATATGGCATACAGAGCTACTTGATGCGATTGGATGCGATGCCCGATCAAAGTACTATTTTTTGTTCCTGAAAAATGTTATTATACGTAAACACCGTGATGGGTTTTCGCCATGCGAGACTTTTATAGGAACGGAAAAAGATCATGGATTATTTTGTTCCTTAACCAGATTTCAGGGTTTTTTTTTGAGGGGGGGGGGTTAAATGATCAGCTGTAACTTTGGAACTACTTACAAGCCGCACCCAGTTATTGGCCGCGTTTTTGTTTCCGAAAAAGAAAAATATTGTTTAACGCCGCGGCGTTATTACCGGAAAATACGGTACTTTCTCAAAATCGCCAAATGAGCCATTTTTTTTTCGGCCAAACTAAAAAATATACATATTAGTCTCGGAAATCTCTCAATCCCTTATTCTTTTACACATAAAAAAAAAATTGAATTCCAGCTCTGATTTAACATGAACGCAATATTTTAATTAAAAAATAACTTTGTAAATAATCTAAACAGAAAAAAATCATTATTCTTTTATTTTTACTGCAGGAGTCAAAATAATTTAATAAAATAGCCAAACATGGCAACCTTGATGCTTATTTCTCACTTTTTTGACTACAGGGATTACAATCGGAACAGGGGGGGAATTGCGGAGAGCAAAAATTAGCGTTTTTGATGGGGTTTTTTATCAATATCTCCTAAACTAATTCGAATTTCGAAATTTAAATTAGCGGAGGTTCTTTCTCGAAATTTTCGGAATTCGTGGATACCTCGTTCGAAACACAACTCCCAGCCGTTTAGGAGGCGATGATGCTACACACACACACACACAAAGTGGAACAGTCAGGGACTGATTTACGGCGGGGCATTCGGGGCACGTGCCCTGACCCAACGATTTTTAAGGCCCCCAAAACTTCCTTTTATGCTATCATAATATTTACTAAAATTACCTCTCAAGAGAAAAATTTCTGATTACTTCATTCATCACAAACAGGGGCGTAGCCAAGGGGGTGTTATGGGGGTCATAACTCCACCATGAGGAATTTTTTGCAATACAAAATGTATATTCTTCACTCCCTTATCACACACATGTATGCGTATATGTGAGTTGCAGTAGTCGTAACCCCCTGCCCCCCCAATGAAAAATTTCTGGCTACGCCCCTGATCACAAATATTCAAAATTTTTAATTTAATGTAATTTGTAACGCTAAAAATTATGCATTCGATTCGACATTCGATATATTCGATATTCGCAAATTCGTTCGGGCACCTCAGCATGCTTCTCCTTTTATCTTTTCAAAGTTGTATGACGGCTGTAATTACCCATAAAAACATTTCAAAATCGAAAAATTCATATAAGTGCTATCTGTCGTGACATTTTACTGATTTGTAAATGTTTACGTATGGTTAACTTAGGAATGATAATTGGTTTTAACTTTATTTAATTAAGTAATTTTCTGCAGAAAATTTTTGTGCAGGGGTCCCCAAAAGTATCTGGGCCCCAAAGTGTGTAGATCGGTCCCTGGGAACAGTAGATGGAAACGTCAGTTTAAGAACCCTTTTCCTGGATTCTAACCCAACTTCCACACAGAACAAGGGGATGGAACACCACAGTTAAAGGGACAGTGGCTTCAAACGAACCTAACACAGCCCGGGGAAATTTTCGTTTAAGAACACTGATGGAGGATCATACTTCGATCCCACGAAGGTAAATTTATAGGAGGGGACACTTCTCTTAAAAAGTTGGATAACGCCGTAGTTGCAAACAGATGGCGCTACGCACTCTGGGTAACTGCGCATCTAAAAAAAAAAAAAAAAGTAAAACATTGGCGCAACAGCCCCTCTGCGGGGCCTAGGCCTGCGCTGCCCAGCCGCGCCTTCGCAACCATAGGCTCTGGGGTGCGGATGCATATAACTCGGCCAGGTGGTCAGCCTAACGCGAAGTCCCCAGTGTTTGACCCCAAGCAAGCTTGGTCCTCATTTTATCGACTTACCCAAGGGATGAAAGTCTGAATCGACCTTGCCCAGCCCGGGATTCGAACCCCGGACCTGTGGGACGGCAGCACGGTGCGCTAACTATTACACCACTGGGCTTCTCTGAGCGTCTCAGGTTGTTTATATTTCTATCGAGGCGAAGTAAATGGAGATCGTTGAATTAACAGAACTTCAAAAAATTAAATATATAAACTTAAGAACGTGATATATAGTAATTACTGGCTTCAGATGTGTTTTAATTACATAATTGTCTTAGAATACTATTTCGTAATGATTATAGGCAGTAGTTTCGAAGCGAAGTGATATTATTATTTGTCAAATGCCAGTTACATTGGCCGCTAGGCTATTAATCCCCCAACAAAAATCCCCCGACAAAATAATAACAGACATGATAAACATTATGTATATCATGTCTGTTATTATTTTGCCCAAAAGCTATAAGAAATGTTAGTAAATTTAGAAGAATATAGTTTGTGTGAACGCAATATTTATAATGATATATATATATATATATATATAGTGTAATGATATATATATTTATATATAGTAATAATATATATATTTATAATGATATATATACAACGATTTAAGAATACGGGTATGTAACACCACAAAGAAACAAACACTGGCTGCAAACGGTTTAAGAATAAAATAAAAGAATAACAAATGGACACTCCGTGGATTCTAACCCAACCTCAAGACGGAGCAAGCAACGGTTTAACACGGGGATGGAACACCACAAAGAAACGGACACTGGCTGCAATCAATGCCAAACAATAGACAGAACCTGCAGTTTAAAAACACGGATACAGAATAATAATTCGAAACCTACCAGCAGACGAAATCAACGCTTATGAATACTGTGATAGAAAAACACACACACAAAAAAAAATTACACTACCTGCATTCGAACCCAACTAACAGAAGAAAACATCAGTTAAAGAACACTACAAGTATAACACTAGACTATAATACTAGAGTATAATACTAGACTATGGACATTCCCCCCATTCAAACCCAACCTCCAGATGGAACAGTGGTATAAGAAAACAGTTAAAGAATAATACTGCAACATTGACACTTTCTGGATTCTAAGTAATTATCATGAATTACCGATGATTCTTACTGGAGATTTTAATGTTAATTTTCGCTCTCAAGAATCTCAGCCGTTAGTTTATTTTTTAAAAGAAAAATTTGATCTAACTATGAATACTTCTCGACTTCAATCAACAACGCGTTTCGGTACAATGATAGATGCTGTATTTTCAAGAAAATTAGCAAATTTAGAGAGTAAAATTTACGTTTCGCATTATAGTTACCACAAACCTATAATTTCATACATAAAAAATTATGATGACATTCGAATACCTATTTTCAATAAATAATATGAATATAACATTTATATAATCTTTGTAAAGTATATGAATAATAAATATAATTAATGATATTTATTATTCGTGTACTAAATGATTAAAGTTTAATCATTTCAGTGATATGTGTCGTAATCGTCAAAGAAGTTTTACTTCAACCGCGCTTAAAGATTACACGCATACACTTTTTTTGAACCAGCTAGTTTTGCGCCCCTCTCCTGCCTATTTTCTTTCGAGGGGGCAGCCTCGCCAACCCCGAGCTAGGGCCCTGCGCCCCATTATTTCTAAGTTTAGGCTTTCTGCCGCCTGCTTCCCATCTCCGTCTTTCCGACTGATGCCTTATTCTTTCTTAGTTTCAACGTTTTGCCATCCTCTATTTTTCTTTCACTTATCGCCCGGGGTGGACCACACATTCCTACGTCACTACTTACGTACATTACTTTTTACGTACACTACCCACTTTCGTACGTCATTGTCCAGCCTGATTTTAAAAAGAAAATTGTAAGATTTCTAACGGGCGACTGTAAATAATGCCGCCAGTTAATGACAGCAGCCAGGCAGCCACAATGTTACTGGTGAAAGAAAAAGTTAATATAAGTTTTCATAGCCGAGGCAAAGGAAAATGATAGTATATAATACAAAAATGAAAATAACTATTTTAAAGCCACTTGAATTAATGTCTGTCCGATATACAACCATATTTTTAAAAATCCTCTGTTAGTCTCCTTACAATGAATTCAACGATAAGGATTCTGCCGCCCCTAGCAAAGAGCGAAGGCAGATAGGCCCATGGAGAAGGAACGGAAGAGACGCTCCCCTGAACAAATATTTAGACAAGATAACATGGTCTTTCTGACAATGATGAGATACTTCATGTAATTCTGAATAAGTATTCAATCTTTGTGCCTGGCAGAATTTTTTTTTTTTTATAAATCTACCCATATCAAAGGTACGACTCTTTTCTCTGTCCTCCAACTGACAGCAATAAATGATCGTTAATTTTCTTTAAAAAAAAAAATTTCAAATTTTACGTGTTATACAAGTAGATAATGGTTCCGATCGCCCTTTGAAGTGCCGCCTGATGCAGCCGCCTCTCTGCATCATAGCATGGCACGGCCCTGACCGTATGCAAGGGTTGACATAAAAGTGCTTCTAGAAGTGCGGGGTTGGGGGTATATTTAGGCTGTCATTCATTTCTAGAACTAACACACACACACTATATCATATATATGTTACAGTGAAAGTCCGAAATGTGGAGAATGTCGACTTTCTCCGGTGAATCTCAACATTCACATAATCGCTTGGTGTATGTCCGAAATGTTTGCTTTACGATATCCTTATTTCTCACTTACACCGGCAAATGTTGACATTCATCATGTACTAATAGTGAATGTTGAATATGTCGAAGATTTGGATTTTGTTAACTGTATTTCTAGTGCGATAAAACCTCCAAAGGGTAACGTAATGCTTTCGGCTTTCTTGCTGAGAGAAGTGATCCATCACGGTTAGGACAGAGGATGTCACTCTGAAGAGGAGTTTCTATTGCGGGACAATCCACGGCGAATTTAGATTCCGGGGTAAATGTAAAGAGCAGCCAAGGATTTTTTGAAGTAAAACTTCTTTAGGCACAACTAGGGAGTAACTCAGATTTTTTTTCTGACGGAAGTAACGCTCAGTAAAGGAAGTGACGTATCTTTTTCCCCCCTTGCTACCTTCATTTGCGGAACAGCTCTCGGGCGTTCGTTCCTGCGAACGTTGACTGTGTTCCCTGCGCGTTGACATTACTCCCTACCTGTTTTGAAGCAAGATCTTGTCTGTGGCCCAACATGCTGGGCCACAGCAGGAGCATTCAAAGACCTAAACCGGTAAGCAATGATGGACACAGAGGGAGAATCGCTGAATCCGTGTTCTTGCAACAATGGAAAGCGAACAGGTTAAAGGCAATAAGATACTTAAGTATTTGTTTATGATCACTATCCTTAGCGTCCAACTCTATGAATTTATTGCTTGTCCCTGTAAAAGATCTATAAATACTACAAACACTAAATTTAAATGAAGAGTATTCTTTCATAAACCTACTTAACCTGCATGTTTCCGCAGTGGCCCAGTCGAGAAGCCCAGTTCCCATTAGAATACTCGAAAGCGAAGCAGCACCGACTCCGGCCAGTGCTTGGGAAGGTGACGCCTCTCTCTCCTGGACTGCTGTTGTAATCGTGTACACTAATGGGAGCTTGTGCACGTATAATCCGTCGTGGCTCCCAAGTCCTCCATGTTCCCTTTCATTTATATATCCGAAGGTACCAATCCGGGTGCTGGTCTCTCATCAGTAATCGCATCAAAATTAAGAAACCTCGTAAGATACAATGTTGGCCCGCCTATTAGGCGCTATATCACTAAAGTGTCCAACAATCCCGGCCTTGTTGTAGAGGCTCATACCTTAGGGCAAACTTCGAGCCCGCCATTAAAAATTGGCGACACGTGATCACCTCCGCGCACAGAACACCCGGCAATTGAAAGCCGGTTAAATGGGTACTTTTTGGCTTGGCTGGATTGCGCCTCATTCTGCCACGCGGAGCTCTCGGGTTCTAAGCCAGCTCCCGCCATACGTTCTCCCAACAGTCTCTGCACTGTAATGAAAATTCAGAAAAGCAATTTTAAATAGGCAGTATTTCAAAATACATATTTCGAAATAAATAAGGGATCAGCCTTTTTTTTTTAATGAGATTTTTGCACTTTTCTGAAAGTTGCACAAGATCAAGATATAATATGTAGATTTGCTATTCCGTAGACACCTCTGAATTTTTTTCAAATTTCTGACTTAATTAATTTATTTTTTAAACCAGTTAGAAACTTATTAAGGAGTTTGATTTTTTTTTCAAGTACGAGTTCTCGCACCACGAAATGTTTTAAATAGTGGAACTCAGTTTATGAACCATTACGTTTTTCTAGAGATCGTTACTAAAAAAACATTTAAACTAAAATTTGCTTGAACATTCTGAAATGTACTGTCAGTTCTAATAAGTAAAATCTCAAACCTGTCTTAAGCTGATCCTTAACAAATCGGAAACCCTCTCGGCTCGGCTGCTGTGGGACCGTGTACGCTAATGGGAGCTGGTGCATGTAAAATCGTCGTGGCTCCAATGTCCTCCAAGTTGTTAAACGATACCTCTGGTGGTGCCGCTTTCAGGGGGTTGGTCCCTCCTCTGGAACTGGTTCAAAATTAGGGGACCACGGGCTAAGGTCGGACTTTGTCTCACTGGGGGCCCATTATAAATTGAGGACGCCCCCCTCTGCCCATCGTCTCTCTATCTTCAGGGGATCTGGCATCGCATGCTATTGTCAGATGTCATAAGCAACAAGTCCAAAGCAATGTCATTCTTAACATTCATGCCTGGAATGTTAAGAATGATAGTTTTTTTTAGAAATAGGACGTTGTAATCGATGACATACATCTACTGCATCCAGTGGCGTAGCCTAGGGGGGGTCACAACACCCCCATGAGGAATTTTTTGCTATACAAAATGTATATCCTTCACTCCCTTATCACACACACACGCATACATATATGTGAGTTGAAGTAGTTGTAACCCCCCCCCCCCATGAAAAATTTCTGGCTACGTCACTGACTGCAGCTAATTCTATATATGGAAGATATTTCATTTTCGGGGAAATAGTAGCGGAGCAACTATAGACGCTTTATAGTATCACCATCAAACTGTACAAACTTCCAATTTATTTCCTTCAAAATTTGCAGTTTTTAATACCGCTAACTTTTACTATTTTTGTGCCAAAATAAATGTAACTTACGTTTATTGTACGCAATTTTCAAAAAAATTATCTCTTAATAAATTTATACATGGTCTCTTAAGGCTGTGTACTAACTTCGGAAGGCGATCGCTGCTATGTTATTCTATGGAGAAAACAGCCCTTATTACTACCACATTTCGAAACGAATTATTGCATATTTTTCATTCATTCTTCCTCCCCCTTAATCTTAAAATACTGATCTACATTTATTTTTCAACGGAATTTATCTAAAACAATTAGAAGTACATTAATTACATCTGAAAATAACAGGAAATATTACTTTCTGCATTTATTTCCCACGAAATTTGGCTATGTCGTTATTCATATATTTTGCGAATATTAATTTAATAATCCATAATTCGTATTACTAATTTTTTAAAAACTAACTGAAGTACCCGTCCTTGACAGGTTAGTGAATGCAAATTTCCAAAATGTAAGAACTTTCGTCAGCATTGTAGGAGTACACAGAATGGATGTAGTATGTTGCCAAAGTAAAGAAAGCGAAGTTATAATTTTTATGTATTGTTAAACTATCACAGGTTAGAGAGTAACTAAGTAATATCATTTCATTCGTTTTAGTCGTAATTATGTGACGCGCGAACGAATATTTAAGCATATTGAAATAATTTTCGCAAAATCTCAAAATCTAATCAACATTTTTGAAAAATTGGAAGCCTAGAATTTAAGTTGAGTGACAACCTATCCTGTCACCCAATTTCGTTTAATTCCCTGTAGTCTTTATTTCGGGATGCTAGAACAAAATTTCAGCATTTTAAAACAATTTTCGCAAAATCTCAAAATGTAATCAAAATATTTTTAAATTTCAACCCCTATAAATTAAGATTAGCAACTACCTATCATATCACTAAATTTCGTATCATTCGTATTAGTCGTTATTACGTGATGTTTGAAGAAATATACACGTATTTTGAGAGAATTTTCACAAAATCTCAAAATCTAATAAAAATGTTTAAAAAATTGGACACCTGTAAATTATGTTGAGCAACCATCTATCATGTGACCAAATTTCATATCATTCGCTTTAGTCATCATTACGTAATGCGGGAATAAAGATTCACTCAGTTTTAAACGATTTTCGCAAAATCTCGAAATATGATCGATTTTTTTTTAATTAGATGCTAATAGTTTAAGGTGAGTGACCACCTATCATTTCACCAAATATCATTTTTTCACCTTTGCAGTTATTACGTGATGTGCGAACACAAATTTACGCAGTTTGAAATGATTTTCGCAAAATCTCAAAATCTAGTCAAGATTTTTTTTTAATTCGACGCCTATGTTTTAAGTTGAGTGAGCACCTATCATGACACCCAATTTCTTATCATTCGCTTCAGTTGTTTTTACGTGATGCTTGAACACAAATTTTCGCAGTTTGAAAGGATTTTCGCAAAATCTCAAAATCCAATCAAGATTTTTTAAAAATTCGACGCCTATGTTTTCAGTTGAGTGACCACCTATCATGACACCCAATTTCATATGATTCGCTTCAGTCGTTTTACGTGATGCTTGAACACAAATTTACGCAGTTTGAAAGGATCTTCGCAAAATCTCAAAATCCAATCCAGATTTTTTAAAAATTCGATTCCTATGTTTTAAGTTGAGTGACTACCTATCATGACACCCAATTTCATATCATTCGCTTCAGTCGTTTTTACGTGATGCTTGAACACAAATTTACGCAGTTTGAAAGGATCTTCGCAAAATCTCAAAATCCAATCCAGATTTTTTAAAAATTCGATTCCTATGTTTTAAGTTGAGTGACCACCTATCATGACACCCAATTTCATATCATTCGCTTCAGTCGTTTTTACGTGATGCTTGAACACAAATTTACGCAGTTTGAAAGGATTTTCGCAAAATCTCAAAATCCAATCAAGATTTTTTAACAATTCGACGCCTATGTTTTAAGTTGAATAACCACCTATCATGACACCCAATCTCATATCATTCGCTTCAGTCGTTTTTACGTGATGCTTGAACACAAATTTACGCAGTTTGAAAGGATTTTCGCAAAATCTCAAAATCCGAAAAGATTTTTTAAAAATTCGACTCCTATGTTTTAAGTTGAGTGACCACCTATCATGACACCCAATTTCATATCATTCGCTTCAGTCGTTTTTACGTGATGCTTGAACACAAATTTACGCAGTTTGAAAGGATTTTCGCAAAATCTCAAAATCCAATCCAGATTTTTTAAAAACTCGATTCCTATGTTTTAAGTTGAGTGACCACCTATCATGACACCCAATTTCATATCATTCGCTTCAGTCGTTTTTACATGATGCTTAAACATAAAAAGCGTCACGGACAGAATGACAGAATGACAGAACGACAGAATGACAGACAGACAAACTTTTTTTTTGAGGGTCGCATCGGATTCCCGGGTGCTTGAAACGGATAGAAATCGCAAAATTTTTGAATTCCAAGAAATGTACAGACAAAAGTCTAATTTTATTTATATAGATTACTAGCTGAAGTACCCGTCCTCGACGGGTTAGTAAATGCAAATTTCCAAAAAGCAAGAACTTTCGTCAGCATTGTAGGAGTACACAGAATGAATGTAGTATGTTGCCAAAGTAAAGAAAGCGAAGTTATAATTTTTATGTATTGTTAAAATATTGCAGGTTAGAGAGTAACTAAGTAATACCATTTGATTCGCTTTAGTCGTAATTATGTGATGCGCGAATGAATATTTACACATACTGAAATAATTTTCGCAAAATCTCAAAATTTAATCAACATTTTGAAAAATTGGAAGCCTAGAATTTAAGTTGAGTGACAACCTATCATGTCACCCAAATTCGTTTCATTCCCTGCAGTCTTTATTTCGTGATGCTGGAACAATTTTCAGCATTTTAAAACGATTTTCGCATAATCTCAAAATGTAATCAAAATATTTTTAAAATTCAACGCCTATAAACTAAGATTAGCAACTACCTATCATATCACTAAATTTCGTCTCATTCGTATTAGTCGTTATTATGTGAAGTTTAAAGAAATCATCATTGAACGTATTTTGACAGAATTTTCACAAAATCTCAAAATCTAATAAAAATGTTTAAAAAATTGGACACCTGTAAATTATGTTGAGCAACCATCTATCATGTGACCAAATTTCATATCATTCGCTTTAGTCATCATTACGTAATGCGGGAATAAAGATTCACTCAGTTTTAAACGATTTTCGCAAAATCTCGAAATATGATCGATTTTTTTTTAATTAGATGCTAATAGTTTAAGGTGAGTGACCACCTATCATTTCACCAAATATCATTTTTTCACCTTTGCAGTTATTACGTGATGTGCGAACACAAATTTACGCAGTTTGAAATGATTTTCGCAAAATCTCAAAATCTAGTCAAGATTTTTTTTTAATTCGACGCCTATGTTTTAAGTTGAGTGAGCACCTATCATGACACCCAATTTCTTATCATTCGCTTCAGTTGTTTTTACGTGATGCTTGAACACAAATTTTCGCAGTTTGAAAGGATTTTCGCAAAATCTCAAAATCCAATCAAGATTTTTTAAAAATTCGACGCCTATGTTTTCAGTTGAGTGACCACCTATCATGACACCCAATTTCATATGATTCGCTTCAGTCGTTTTACGTGATGCTTGAACACAAATTTACGCAGTTTGAAAGGATCTTCGCAAAATCTCAAAATCCAATCCAGATTTTTTAAAAATTCGATTCCTATGTTTTAAGTTGAGTGACTACCTATCATGACACCCAATTTCATATCATTCGCTTCAGTCGTTTTTACGTGATGCTTGAACACAAATTTACGCAGTTTGAAAGGATTTTCGCAAAATCTCAAAATCCAATCCAGATTTTTTAAAAATTCGATTCCTATGTTTTAAGTTGAGTGACCACCTATCATGACACCCAATTTCATATCATTCGCTTCAGTCGTTTTTACGTGATGCTTGAACACAAATTTACGCAGTTTGAAAGGATTTTCGCAAAATCTCAAAATCCAATCAAGATTTTTTAACAATTCGACGCCTATGTTTTAAGTTGAATAACCACCTATCATGACACCCAATCTCATATCATTCGCTTCAGTCGTTTTTACGTGATGCTTGAACACAAATTTACGCAGTTTGAAAGGATTTTCGCAAAATCTCAAAATCCGAAAAGATTTTTTAAAAATTCGACTCCTATGTTTTAAGTTGAGTGACCACCTATCATGACACCCAATTTCATATCATTCGCTTCAGTCGTTTTTACGTGATGCTTGAACACAAATTTACGCAGTTTGAAAGGATTTTCGCAAAATCTCAAAATCCAATCCAGATTTTTTAAAAACTCGATTCCTATGTTTTAAGTTGAGTGACCACCTATCATGACACCCAATTTCATATCATTCGCTTCAGTCGTTTTTACATGATGCTTAAACATAAAAAGCGTCACGGACAGAATGACAGAATGACAGAACGACAGAATGACAGACAGACAAACTTTTTTTTTGAGGGTCGCATCGGATTCCCGGGTGCTTGAAACGGATAGAAATCGCAAAATTTTTGAATTCCAAGAAATGTACAGACAAAAGTCTAATTTTATTTATATAGATAGATTACTAGCTGAAGTACCCGTCCTCGACGGGTTAGTAAATGCAAATTTCCAAAAAGCAAGAACTTTCGTCAGCATTGTAGGAGTACACAGAATGAATGTAGTATGTTGCAAAGTAAAGAAAGCGAAGTTATAATTTTTATGTATTGTTAAAATATTGCAGGTTAGAGAGTAACTAAGTAATACCATTTGATTCGCTTTAGTCGTAATTATGTGATGCGCGAATGAATATTTACACATACTGAAATAATTTTCGCAAAATCTCAAAATTTAATCAACATTTTGAAAAATTGGAAGCCTAGAATTTAAGTTGAGTGACAACCTATCATGTCACCCAAATTCGTTTCATTCCCTGCAGTCTTTATTTCGTGATGCTGGAACAATTTTCAGCATTTTAAAACGATTTTCGCATAATCTCAAAATGTAATCAAAATATTTTTAAAATTCAACGCCTATAAACTAAGATTAGCAACTACCTATCATATCACTAAATTTCGTCTCATTCGTATTAGTCGTTATTATGTGAAGTTTAAAGAAATCATCATTGAACGTATTTTGACAGAATTTTCACAAAATCTCAAAATCTAATAAAAATGTTTAAAAAATTGGACTCCTATAGTTTATGTTGAGCAACCATCAATCGTGTGACCAAATTTCATATCATTCGCTTTAGTCGCTATTACGTAATGCGGGAACAAAGATTCACTCAGTTTTAAACGATTTTCACAAAATCTCGAAATTGGATCGATATTTTTTAATTAGATGCTTATAGTTTAAGGTGAGTGGCCACCTATCATTTCACCAGATATCATTTTTTCACCTTTGCAGTTATTACGTGATGTTCGAACACAAATTTACGCAGTTTGAAATGATTTTCGCAAAATTTCAAAATCTAATCAAGATTTTTTTTAAATTCGACGACAATGTTTTAAGTTGAGTGGCCACCTATCATGACACCCAATTTCATATCATTCGCTTCAGTTGTTTTTACGTGATGCTTGAACACAAATTTACGCAGTTTGAAAGGATTTTCGCAAAATCTCAAAATCTAATCAAGATTTTTTAAAAATTGGACGCCTATATTTTAAGTTGAGTGACCACCTATCATGACACCCAATTTCATATCA
>JAWZYV010002247.1:0-57646 GCA_038373885.1 Cheiracanthium punctorium | reverse complement strand
GTTCCAACGGCCATTTAAGGTGAATCTTGAAATTTTTTTGAAAATCAACGTCTTCTCGGCAAGATTGCCCGCTCTTCGAGGAAAAAAAAAATTAATTAGTCACTCCTCAAAAAATTAATTACCTATTACATTTGTTGATAGGGAAATTTAATTTTCTTTAAATATTTGGATCTTTTCTTGGGTAGCCAAATTCCAATATATACACGATTTAAGATACTACCTCTAAAAAGAAAGTTAAAGCGTAGCCATTAACTTGACTGCCAAACTCTCAATCCATGCAAACTCTACAGCAGGCTCCATTAGTAACCCCAAAATATCAGTAAAAAACGTAAAATGAAAATATATGAGAAAACGTACTGAAAAAAATGTAAATCTCCATTTTTCCTAATTGATTTAAATTTGGCCTATGTTTAGTTTATATTATCTTCTGTAATTGCTCTTTACGTAAGACGTATTGACATATATGGAGCCATAAATCGTACATGTATCAGTGTTCGGTTATTTAGTTTTACTATCTAATTTAACGAAAATTCTTTGTAAATAATATATCTCAGTTTCTGTTCAAACTTCATTGCACAGATTTTTATTAGGTTTTTTACTGTATAGAAACAGTAATATCTAGGAAATTACATTCATTTGCAGGGATTCTCTGTTACTTTGAAAATATTTTACTTCCATTTACTTATTCACTCTCAACACGCAAATCAAAACTGGCGATGAATATTTTTCTGAAATGTTAACCAAATTTTAATTTAGAAATGCAACACCTACATTGCGTTTTTAAGTAGGTAATATTGGTGTAAATCTCATCTTTTTCGACTCAAACTTCCTCTTACGTATAATGCTCAGTTAATAATACATTGCTTGTATTTGATGACTTATATGAATAAATAGTTCTGCAGTGGCCTAGTCACTTAGCTCCGTTCCCGTAAGAACAACTTTTGGGGAGCAGCAAGACATTCAACGCTGCCACTTCTTTATGTTTCGAAGGCCAAATCCACATTTACTGGATATTTTTTTCATAATTTGTATTTCAAATATTTTAAGATACTGTTTCTATTTAAGTCTATAAAATTAAATCGAAAACAGAATTTTGTATTTTGTAGATATTGCATGTTACATTGTTGAAACCATAGCTGCCAACTATTCCGGAATATCATTAACCCCTTTTTGCGAACAATAAATTTCTATAAGTATTTTTTCAAAACAGTAACCGACTCTCCCGCCAAGTTCAAAATTGCTGCTATATTTTAAACCCAATCCTCCTGTTCAAGAAAAGTGGTTAATGATATTACGGAGTAGTTGGCAGCTATGTTGAAACAATTGTTATAAGAATTAATTTCAAGTTTCAATGTATTTAATTTATAAATTACTACCTATCATATAGTCTGTACGTACGACTATACCTGTCTATACATAAAATCACACACATAAATAATATTTGCACGTAATTAGGGTAGTTGATGTTTCAAAATGCCTATTCGCTGTGCTATCAAGTCCGAAAATTGTATGGTTCAACAGTTTGAAAATATTAGTAATCCAAATTTTCATCCAAATATAATACCTTTCATTACTAGATTACTCACGACGGTTTAAATGCTGTAATTACTTAAAATTTCTGTTAAAAAATCGTGGTGATAGAAAAAACAACATTTTTTATGAAGAGATTGATATACAGTGTAAACATAAAATGACCATACATTTGAAAAGTTAATAATTCACCGAATAATGTAGGTAATGAGGGAAAAATTGACACACATGCTTGGAATGACATGGGGTTTTATTTCAACCTCATAAACGAAAATGTTCAAAAATGTTCAACAGATGGTGCTTGACAGTAAAAGGTCAGTGACGCTTAATGAGTATCTTGAATAAAAGGTGATGTAATGAGAGAGGGAAACAGATGCATCAGCAATCGCAACATGTTGAGGTTACCAGAAAAGCACTGTTAGTAGAGCTGTACAATCAGAATCGGAAATATGCTACTGCAGCTTTACCATTCTATGGCCATGGGACAGGTATTCGAATCGGTAAAGGTCCTATAGCATGCTCAGCTGTAAAAAGAATGATTTCGAAGTTCGAAGTCATGGCTTGTGTTTAGACGACGTGCCCCATAGCAGCCGACCGATCTCAAATATTAATGCAGCTCAGACGGTTCAGGATGAAATGGAGATTGCAGCAAGTTCGTCTACGCATGGGAAGTCAGCACTTTTGAAGTCGCACGTCGCGCTGGAAAGCTATACACTACTGTCTGGGTAGCACTAAATCCTGTCCTCCGATGTTATCCATACAAAATCCAGCGTTATCATTAGCTGTTACCCGGCGATTTCGTGAAGCGAAGAGCATTTGCGGTGTTCCCGTTTCAAGAGATGTCGGAAGATGATGATGGGTTGTCTAACGTGTTGTGGATAGACGAAGGCATCCCAAGCAGCAATTCATCAGTGGCCAAACTTTGGCCAAACATCGCTCACCGAGGAAGTTGACATGGGCCAACATCGCCGGCGATATGGGCGATTGATTGGGGATGTCTCATCGGGTGAAGATTGGCCAATCTTCTGGCGCCAAACGGATTTGATCGTCGGTCGAACAGTCGCCAAACAGATACCAATGACTTTCATCGCCGGTCGAACAGTCGCCAAACAGATACCAATGGCTTTCATCGTCGGTCGAACTGTCGCCAAACAGATACCAATGACTTTCATCGCCGGTCGAACAGTTGCCAAATAGATACCAATAGCTTTCATCGTCGGTCGACCAATCGCCAAAGAGTTATTATCGACCGTCGATCAGTTGCCAAACGTTTTAATCGACGATCGACCAGTCGCCAAACGATTATTATCGACGGCCGACCAATCGCCAAATGTTAACCCAAGCAATTCCAGCCTTTATACCCCAGTTTATATTTTATATATGTAAATTATTCGCTCTAAAGGTAATTTTATTATCCCAGGTATTTTTTTTCAATCTTACAAATAGTACTTTATATATATGTATATAGTGTCACCTTTAATAAAAAGTGGCACTGCTAGAAGGGGAGGGGGCAGTTAAAATATCAGGATATGTATTTCTGCCCCCCCCCCCCTTTCATATTTTCACTTTACTTAGTATGAGCTCTCAGATATTTACACTCACTTAAAAAAAGTATTTGAGTGCAAGGCCAAATTTCCTATTTTGATTTTGTATATATATATATATATATAAATACCCAGTTTAAAACACACTCAAGAAATAAATAAATAAAATATATAAATGTGTGTGTATATACAGTAGTATCCCGACTTAAGCAATTTTCAAATCGCATCAATTCGCCTTTTTTATTTACTAAATAACTTTGGTTTACGATTTCAATAATGTAATTTGCTATATTACCTTAAGATTTTGCTAAATTAGAAACAACCTTAAGATTTGCTATTAGTTAAATTATTCTTTGAAAATGCAATATTAATCCCCCCCCTCCAAAAAACAATAAATTATGGCTATACCTGTGTATAATGAAGTAACATCCTCATACTTTAAAACAAACATTAAAAATGTTACTTTTATTAATTACTTGTATTACATGTGGGCATAAACACAAAAATGTATAGAAAATGGCATCACTGATATTCATCCCCCTTTCTGCATACTGTTACATAGTAGGTTTGAAAACAGCTCCTATATAAAACTCTTCCTACACTCACATTAATTTTAAGCTGATCAAGTCTAAAAAATAAAAATGTATGTAACTTAAATTAGGTAAAAAAGGTGGAGTCAGTACAGGGGCGTAGCCAGAAATTTTTCATGGGGGGGGGGGTTACGACTACTGCAACTCACATATATGCATACATGTGTGCGATAAGGGAGTGAAGAATATACATTTTGTATGGCAAAAAGTTCCTCATGGGGGGGGGGGGTTATGACCCCCCCCTAGGCTACGCCCCTGAGTCAGTACCATATGAAAAAACAGATTTAATTAAATAATTATTCTCCAAGTAGAGGGTTCCTTTTTTTTTTTTTTTCATGCACTAAGTACTATTTTTATACTCTGAACTGACATATTTGCATTTGACCCAGGTTAACTTATACAAAGTTAAGAGTTGATCAGTTACTTCATATTATAAAGTTTTATTGTACTTTTTTTCTTGGAACCTTTAAAATGGCAGCTTCTCCTGCAGTAGGTTTTCATTTTGTCGAACGAATGCTTATTAAACCTATGAAAAATATATCACCATCGTTACAGCGCCCCCCCCCCTCCAAAATTTTTACACTTAAACTGGTGCCCCCATTATTAAATGGCCAGTAGTTCAGGCATTTGTAGTGGCTAAAGACTTGATTATAAAGTACCCTCCAATCAAAAATTTATACTTACCATCTTCTTCAAAAGCATTTATCATTAAATTTTTATGAACTGTTGCTAATCACAAAACATGCTTTAAAACCCCATTCATAGTTTTCTCAATAAAAAAGATTAATGACACAGATTTTAATGATATTCAAGGTAAAAAATAATAAAAAATAAAAAAGTTTATTAACATTCTTTATTACATACAAAATAAATCAGTATTTCATGAAATAAATAAATATATATGTAAATGTTGTTTTCCCTCTTTCCATCAACTACTTGTTCGTCGTTCTCTGGATTAAAGTTGATAACCAGAAACTGGGAAGAAAAAAAAAAAACAATGTACAATTTAGAATTTATAAAACATTAGAATTTCAGAAATGTCACATTTAAGATAAACAAGAATAAAAATTAAGTACTTTCAGATGCAGTAGTATCTTAAAAGGTTTCAGTCAAAAGGAGGTATATAATTTCAGTCAAATTGCAAAAACTCCAGCCGGCAATCAGACATAACTTAGTTCCCCCCCCCCCCACAAAAAACTAGTAATTTTAGAACATTAATCAAATTACATGAAATAATCCATTAACACCAAGTGCACACAAGTAGTTCATAAAATAACAAAAATAAATTCTTTAATTTCTTAACAAAAATAATAAGTATTTAAGGAAGTTAATTTTTTTTATAAAAAATTATTTAAAATTAAATGCTCTATCAGTTTTATCTATTTGATAGTAATGACAATTGATCCACGTTGTGTTTAGTGAAGAAAACTTGGAAAACAAATTTCTTATTAACACGCGAGAAACCTAAGCTTATGTTAAACAAACAGTTTACCTTTGTATAATAAAATGATATTTTTCTTGTTACCGTATTTACTCGTGTATAACCAACACCTCCTAGATAAAGAAAGCCTAACAACTCCTACGTCACCAAGCTTTGACGTCATCCTTCAGCCTACACTTAAAAGTTTTATTTTCACAAAATAAAAATATACAAAGTTTCTGGTGAATTTACTCATGAATAACAACATTTTAATAATTTGAGATATAGAATACAATTTTATGAAAAATGACAGTTTTTAACCGTGACGAATTAGGTAATATGATAAGGAAATAGATCGAAATGAATAATTTTGTATGAGACAGATATTTTAATTTTAATACTTTATTTAAGATATTTTCTAATATTTGTAGCATCCACCAGAAATTTTAAATAGTTTACTTTGTGAAAGTAAAACTGTGATGACGTCATCACTTGAAGGCCCAATGATGACGTCGAAGTTTCAGTTGTTAGGCTTTCCATATGTAGGAGGTGTTGGTACAACGCGCACTTTTTTTTTCTCCAAAATTGAGGGCAAAAACTCTAGGTGCGCGTCATATTTGGAATAATTTTTCACTGCTGCATATAATCACATGATATAGATTTGAATCAAGAAAAGTACTCAAAGAAGAAAATAAAACTGGAAAAATAATACTTAATAGAAGTTATTTTTGCTACATATATTTTTCTCTCCTAACACTTCTTTCATGCAACAGTGCTAGAAACATTACATTAATATAATTAGCAATCCTTATTTGTGCTACTGCTGCTCTCGTCACAGTCCTCGTCATCACTGGCACAGTCAATGTCCTCGTATATCATATCGTGTTCAGTTCCATTCATCCGATTGGGAATTCCAGTCACTTTGAAGCTCTTTCTTATCGGCTGAGATGGAATTCCAAGCTTCAAATATCCATTCACATACGGTTGCGAGAGAAGCACGCTTCATTCTCCCGTTTGGAGTGAATTTGTGATCTGTTGTTGTCATCCACTGATTGTAGGCATGCCGAAATACAACCTTAAATGGTTGGTAGATGACAGCATCTAAGGACTGCAGCACTTTTGTCATCTCACCAGGTAACATGACTAAATCACTTGAGTGACGAATTTGCACTTTTACTTCACAGGTCTTGTGTCCACGGAAGCTGTCCAGAATCAGCATCGATGGCCGACGTAAAGCAACGGCCCAACGTTCCCACACAACTTTAATACAGTCTTTCATGAGCTCCTCTGTCATCCACCCCTTTTTCCTGGACTCTTACAATTATCCCGACTGGAAAAGATTCCTTAGGGATAGTTTTTCTTTTAAAAATCACATACGGTGTCAGCCGTAATGGACAGCATAATGGTGCATCATTGCTTGTCTGCTCCTTTTGTGCAAATTTGAATGCTTCTATCTCCAACAGGATGAACAGTTGTGGCTTCTGGCATGTCAAACCACAATGGAGTCCGATCTGCATTGCCAATTTGTGACATCTGATATCCCTTTTGTTTTCGCAGCCTTATAATGTATTGGAAGAATTTGGTATGCTGTTCTTCGTATTCTTCCGGCAGCTGTTGTGACAGCATCATTCTTCTCCTGATAGAGAGACTGTTACAGATCATAAAGCGTTGCACTCAGCCATAGCTCCCCTTGATGTCTTCTCTTGGAATATTCATTTTCTTAGCTATTTTACAGGTCTCGAACATCAACATTTCCACAGAGACTGAGTATCCGAACACTGCAAATCCATTACATAATTCAAAAGCTGCTGCTCCACTTGCGGATATTTACATGACTTCCTCCCAAAAGCACGTTTTTTAGATGGTGATTTCTTCAGTTTTTCTTCCATATTTCGGCCAACACCGAATTTCTGACTCTAAGCATGGTTACCACTTTCTTTAGCATACTGAACTACTTTCAACTTAAATGCTGCAGTATATAACTAGTTCGCTTTTCCATCTTACTCCCACGTTGTCAAAAGACTTTCGCAAATAATGAAGGAATGGACGATATTTGTGTGACGTCATTTTGCAACCAACACGTGACCCACCAACCGCTGTGATTTGTTCCATAACCCATGGAGACTGGGTTGGGTTGGTCCATTTTTGAATGGGGGAAGAAAAGCCAGGATCATTCCTCTTTATCTTTTTCTTTGAGCTAACTGATAAGCGTAACCGGGGTCACCGCGACTGAAAAGAGAGGAGAAAGCAAGAGGGGGTCTGGGTACTGGTTTTCGTGACGTCACAAGAAAGGATGGGATTTGGAACAGTTTGCATTGAGTTCAATGGAAGAAATAGAATTAATAATGCCAATAAATACGAGTAGCTTAATTTTTTATGACGCATTGAAATAGCATTTTCGTTTTACAACACTTTGTTCTTAAATAATAGTGAATCAACAATATTTTTTGTCAGAAATTAATGAAATAAATTGGTTCTGAACTTAAAGCTGTTTCAGCATTTTATGCAGTATGTTTTGCATTTCGGGCTAGCAAATACATTCTAAATAATATAATGGTTACTCAATGTTATCATTTATCTAAAATAATATGTATATGGATTAAATTTATACGTTGTATAAGCATAAAGTCATATTTTTAAGTAAGTAAAAGTAAATATATTTTTAAATAAAAATAATAATTTTTATTAATTTTACTTAAAAACTGAAATACATTATTTAGTTTTGCTTCGTTTTAATAAGCTTTTTGAAAGAATTGATGTTAAAAATATCCAGATTCATAACTAGTCATCTTAAGCCATTTTGTGACGTCACAAGAGAGGATGGGATTTCAAAGAGTTTGTATTGAATTCTATGGAAGAAATCTGATCAATAATGTCAATAAACACTAGTAGCATGAGGAATATAATCAGAAATTTCCACAATTAATATTTTAAAAACTTGTACAATACATACTATATATAATTATGTTATACAGACTCCTAATGTCAAATTTTATTAGAAGCAATTAAAGCACAAAAAACAAGAAAATAAAAAGTAAAAGCTTTTATTACCCAAACCTTACAAATACTATAAAGTTTTTCATGAAAGCACTACAAGTGTTTGCTTTAGTTTTTTCTAGATAAGACTTTCAAATATCATATTGAGACATTTGAAATATACATAATTAAATATTTTTAAAAATTAGTGAGTATAACTCTTGAATATGTAAAACTGCCTAAATGCTCTCAGGGGTTTTCATGTAAAATATATTGCAGTAATACATATACTTTTTTGTTATTGTTGTTAGCATTGCAGTAATACATTTTCTTTTTTGAGTTAATTTCCAAATCTGTGCTCATACTTAATTTCAGAATTTTCAAAAAATTCCGATACACCGTTTAGTTGGAAATATTTCTTTAATAAATACCTTCTATATTTTTGTTTTTCTAAGTATCCAGCAAATAGATTTCTCTCTCTCTCTCTCTCTCTTTTTTTTTTAAATAAATAAATCAAACATGAGATCCGCATTGAACCTTAAGCTACTTGGTATGTGCAGTGGAAGGGGATCTGCGTTTAATTTATAATTAATGGTGAAATTTTCTTAACATAGAATTGCCATGAAACTCTTGATACATTTCTTAATTTCAAAAGAATTTATTTTTTCCTTTGCAGTATTTTTTTCGGTTTCCTCAATATCTTTTTCCTAAACGTTTTCTCTTCTTTTAGTAGGATCAGTTCTTTCTTGTTTTTTGGTAATATCGGATATATAGGCTGGTAAGCTCGAAAAAATGCACGGGATAGAATTCGGTTCTAATTTATAATGTTTTCTTTTTACAGTTAAAAGTGCCCCATCTGATTTTAAAATAGCATCGTCTTTTAAAAGATCTTCATCTCGAAAATGCTCAATACAAACATACGTATTTTTTCCTGGGGACCAATTTTTTCTTGGAATATTTTTAGTCCATTCGGCCCGCTTTTCTTCGTTTTTGGGAAAAGTGAAAACTTTTACATTTTCTCCTCTTTTGTAATTAGCTTTACTTACAGCCTGGGACGCAGCAAACGGAAGCATAGTGATTGCTAGAATAAAAGAACAGAAATCAATAAAACTGACGCAAAATACGGCAATTTTATATTTTTATGTACTCTATAGCTTAATAACTATTATCAAGTATGTCGTATTAAGAATAGAGATTGCTGACTTACCATTAGTATCCAAAAAAGGCACAAAACGTCTTAGTTTCTTCTACTTTTCCGTATGATTCTAATGCTTTTAACGGAGAAAAGTCCATCCTCTCTTGTGACGTCACAACACCTCCACGCGTTCAGTACCCAGGCTCGCCTCGTAATTGTCTACTCTCCCCTCCCTTCCCGGGGGCTCCGGCGTAACGCCCAGTCCAAAACTGACAAAAGGAGAAAGGAAATGCTGGTTGTTCAGGTATTTGGAGAGCTGGACGAACAATTTTGAATGGTGTGCTTAGGTTACGAATCTACAAAGTCTTTTGAATGTCAAATTTATGGTGCGCGCTATATACGAGAT
Source organism: Cheiracanthium punctorium (assembly GCA_038373885.1). Lineage (NCBI taxonomy): Eukaryota > Metazoa > Arthropoda > Arachnida > Araneae > Cheiracanthiidae > Cheiracanthium > Cheiracanthium punctorium. Next base: position 48,045 of record JAWZYV010002247.1, on the reverse strand, counting down.
AACAAAATTTTGCGATTTTTTCTTGTTAAGTATAGGGTGCGCATTATACATGCGTAAATACGGTATTTGAACACCATGCATGTTATGATGAATAAAACTTCAACCATCAATAAGCTTGACTTACTTTGAAGAAATGATGTAGGGTGATTAAGTTATCAAGTAAAATTTAAGCACAATGCAAATCGGGGATACTAGATTTATTAATATACATGCATAAGATTTTGCCTATATTTTAATTTCAGTGACTGAATTTTGGTCAGGGCTTTAGGTAGTGGATAGGAGGCAGGGTTGTTATAATTTTGCCCAGCGCGAGGGAAAATTTTTTTTTCTTTTTTTCAAATGGGGGCTTTTTGTGCCAATCATTTGAATTAAAATGATTAAGGATTTTTTTATCTTAAAAAAAAAAAGTTATAAGTTCTAAATTAGCACTAGTATAGTACAGTGAAACCCCCTGATTATTCCATAATAAAATCTATTTGCTTTAAAATTTTCTTTTTGTGTTTTCCCAGAACAAAAAGCTCTACAGCCTACTTCTCCTCTGAAGTTCTCTTTTCGTGTGACTCAATGTGTTGCTCCAATGGTAAAATCACTTGTTACTTAGACATAATCTCACGTCAACTACAAGATTTGTACATGACTTGATAAACAAAAGCACTTACCTTCTTAATTTTTTCTTTCCATTTTTATCAGAAGGGTGGTGGGGGGAGGGGTGGCAATCATCTTTCACAACATCTACCAAACCATAACAGGCTGAGCTTCACCCATAAAAACAATTAAAACAAAAATTAAGCACCATGGAAAAATAATGAAAGCAAATGCAAAAACATATGTACAAGTGTGAAACTAATTATTATAGAAGACTTCATCTTAACCTGCATAAAAATAGATTTGGAGATAAGTCAGTTCAGCAAAATTCTGGTTAAAACAAAAAAGAAAAAAAGAAGGAAAATCTGAAACACTTTCAGATTTTAAATACACATTAAAGTGCTATATATTAAAAGCGCATCATATGTTATTTATGGGTCGTCCCTATTTTTGTTCCTTATTCCATTAAGTTGGAAAATGTATCATTATTCATGATAGTGCCGTATTTTTCTCCCATATTCCATAAAACACATCTTTCGAATCGAAATTCGTCTAAAAATCGCCGACTAAAACTGTTTTAAAATTTCCGCCAAGCATATTCCAACTGTACATCACCATTTTAAATACTCTTTGGAATGGGCATCATAATCCATGATTGTGCCATGTTTGTCTTTCTTGGGTTGATTTCTACATTAACCCCTGAACTCTCGCCAAGGTGACGATAATTAAACATATGCAATTATCACAGCCATTTTTTTTTCTATTTATGTGGTAACCATAATTTTGAATTAAATGGCAATTTGGAACAACATGTAAGTACAGCATTCCATTACTTATTCATTTATTTTGGGTTGCCAATTAATGTAGTTTTAATAATTGTGTTCAAATTCCTTAACTGGTGCGTTCATCGCTAATTTGTTCACTTGCATTTTCATCTAGTTCTTTTGGGTGTTTCGCTGCATGGCGATTTGCAGAGGTTGTAATTTCTTCAGAAATACTTCTACTTCCACTCACATTTTTAGTTGACAGCATGGTTAACGGAGATTAGCTTATAAACATGTGCAGTTCACTGTGTTGCGAGCATTATGTTTTTTTTTTTTTTCAGTTAAGCAAGCGGCTTTAGTTACAATTTTTCTCTGAACTCTTATAATCAAGAAAATTAAAATGAAGAGAAGTATCAAACAGAATTCACTGCTGTGTAAGCAAAAGAAAATAGAGGGATTTTTTATTTCAGATAAACTTGATCATGAAAAGGCAGAAGCTTCGGGAATACAACAAAGACAAAATAGGATGGAGGTGCATAAAAATTTTAAAATGAGCACAAACAAAAATAAAACTGAAACTAGGCGTAAAAATTTAGGAAAAAGGAAATTTCAACTGTCTTGGTTGTAAGATTTTGATTGGTTAGAATATGAAGATGGAACAGCATTATGCAAGGTTTGCAACTTATTTCCCAAATTAAGTGACACTACCTCAAGAGTAGTACAAGGCTACTTGTCCAATTTTAAATTGGAAACTTAAAAAAAACATAGTGTTTCTGATTGCCATCTTCGTTGTGAGGAAGCAAAAAATTGAAAAGAAAAGCCATGTGACATGCCGATAGCTAAATGCCTAAAAGCTATGAATAAAAAAAACATTTGATCACTTCCGGGCTATATTCCGTATCCGGTGCTGTTTACATATGGATGATTGATTGTTTACATGTTTCAATTGGTGATTGTTCTGGCGCAGTCGTGGGCGATGCACAGCGTGAGTGAAGTAACCTGCCGGTGGTAGTTCTGACTGGCAACCATAAAGAAACGAGAATCGTCTTGTCAGTTTGGGAATTTGAAATTGTTTCATGTTATGGATGGAAAGGAATAAAATATGTTATGTTATTGTATGAAAAGAATGTGTGTGTGTGTGTTTGTTAGAAATAGGGTGTGAATATAAAGCTAAAAGAAAGCATGTTGGTTTTACATTATCAGCCGGTGTGTGTATTTGTTAGAAATGTAGTGTCAATATAAAACTAAATAAAAGAAAGCATGCTGGTTTTACGTTATAAGCCGGTGTGTATTAGGGACATTTCTGAGCGGTTAATTAAAAAAAATAAAGGTAAGTGCTTTTTCTTAACGAAACCTTGCAATGTTTAAGGTTTTTAATGTGAATTTTAAATTGATATTTGATGTTTTTATGCTTTCGTAAGTGCTATTCTAATCATACTGACTTCTTATGAGGTGTACAACTAGGTTGTTCAATCCACTGATGTTTTTTTGAGTAGAAAAAGGGGCAGTGTTTGCCCAGTTTACATTAGCTGTACAACTAGGTTGCTTAATCCACTGTAGTTTTTTTAGTTAAAAACGGTCCACTGTTTGCTCATTTCAAATTGCCTGTTACTGAATTTGCAGACTTTTTTTTGATTAAATATGGATGGTGTGTTTTGTTTTAATGTTTTTGTTAGTAGAATATATGTGCATGTTAAAACACTGCTGATCATGCCAGATGGTTGGTGACAGTCGCTGGGGCTTGGCAACCGCCAAGCTCCAGCGACTCTCACTGTGTTTACATGGGTGTGCACCGTCTTGTATGATTTTACCCATTATTCAATACATCATACTACTTACTAAAGAACAACTGACCATTTAGTGATTTCAAAGAGTTACTGATGTTGCTATCTAAATTGGACATAACAGACTCTGACAAATACAGTAATGAAAAAAGATGTCAAAAATGTCATCAGAAATGTCAGATGTTTGTCTCTGAAAAAGCAAAGAATGCAGATGGCAATTCAGCTAAAGGTCTGCTTAAAAAGCTTAAAGATTTTAGACTTTTAATAACCATACACTTTTTGTGTGACTACTTAATGATTTTCAAACAACTCTCTCTGTTTTTCCAGAGATCAAACTGTTAGCTTAGTCAAACTAAAGTTCATCTTGAGCAGGCAGTATACAGATTGGAAAATCTTAAAAGCACTCCTGCAGAACACCTGGGGGTAATTACCCCTCCCAGGATTTTGAAAACGGAAGTGAAAAATAATTCTGCATAGGAAATTCACAATCGCAAATTACAGAGCCGGAGCCCGTCTCATCTGTAGTGGGGGGAGAACAATAATTTTAATCAATGAGGTCAAAGATGCAATGTTGTTATTTTCGGTATTTACATACTTCATTAATTATATGATTAATAAAACATTTATTTCACATTTAATGATTTATTCATTTTATCCGCATATATGAAACGTGTTGTGCAGTCAAAGAGGTCCCCTTTCCAATGTGCGCCCCCCCGGTAGTCACCAATTCTCTGTGGCACTGAGTTTATATAAAAGTATTAAATATCATTACCCCTCCCACACTGCAACTCTAGAACCGCCCTTGATACTGTCTATCAGGAAGATGCACAGAGCATTATTTCTATAAGTAGTTGAATATGTGTTAATTTTGCCTGTTACTCATTAGGTTATTTTTACATGCCGGGTCAGGCATGTAAGGGAAAAAAAATGCATGCCCGATTTGAATTTTTACATGCCCCGGGCATGTTGGGCAATATAATTTTCGAGCCCTGCTGGAGATGAGACAGGCTCAGCCCAAGTCCGAACCTCACCCAGGCTCTCGCTCTGTAACGCAAGATTGTCTTCGGACTCGGGCTTGCCAGAAATTTTTCCTATATTGAAGATACAGCTTGTAAACAGATTTTTAAACAGTGATTCATGAGAGGAAAAACATACTTCTAAAAAAATTAATTTGTACAACAATTTAGTTTGATTTTCACAAACAGCAAAATTTATGATATTCTATCAATGAAGTAATTGACTTTTATTTATATATTAGCTGAAATATTTGGCTCGGGCTACGACTTAAAACATATCATTAGGACTCAGGTGGGCTAGAATTAAAAGTCTCGGGCTTGGGCTTTAAAAAATGAGCCCGAACTTATCTCTAACACACACACACACACACAGCCATGCATAAAAAATATCTCTTAAAAATTGCACAAATGAATTCAGAGGACCTCAAAATGAGTAAATAAATAAAAATCTCAAAGTCGAATTTTTTAATGATTACAATACTCTCCTTACATGGAACATGTTCGGAAAGTAAAAATTAAAAACAAGAATGAAATATTTCTACACAAGATAAAGGCAATAATATAAACGTTTAAAAATTGATGTTTTGGATTAAATTTGGGTACTTATGTATTATCCCGGCAGTCATTCCCGCCAAACTATTTTTCCGTCAAATGAGTTGCCAATCGTATTCAAAACCATTAATAATTTCATATGCCCGGCATTTCTCTTGGCAAAAAAAAATCGCTCGTCTTGGCAGACCACCACGATAATACGTAATACCTAAATTTGTTTTCATGTTTTTAGATCTCTAATTAAACATACAATTTTAAATGCATAATTAGTACGTTATTAGTATTTTAATAATTTAAATATACACTGAAGCAAGGCCGTACCCAGGTGGGGGACCAGGGTGTTTGGTCCCCCCCCCCTGAAATTAAAAATTTTGTTAACAAAATAATAATGATGAAGTTTTTTTGTGAAAAATTCGGCCTTTTTCACCATTTGGTCCCCCCCCCAAACTTTTTTCTGGGTATGGCCCCGCACTGAAGAATGGGAATAGCCTGTGTCCTGATTGAGCCGTCTGCCCGAACAGCCACTTTGTAAGGAAATCATTGTGTTTAAGCAATCTCTTCTTTATTTATTGTAGTAGTTTGGAATCAAAGTAGCACACAATCAGTGGCGTCTTCAAGGGGGGGGCGGGGGTTATAGACATAACCTTGTGTTAAAGTGCATAATATTTAAGTTAAAAATTCAAAACATAAGGGCATTTTGTCAAAAAAATTTTGACAAGAGAGGGGTGTTGAACCCCCCCCCCTGTATACGCCACTGCACACAATTATGTAAAACTTGTAAAGCTAGTTACAGAATATGGATAGACCACCCTCTTATTTTTTTAAATGAAAAGAGTGGTTGATGGTGGTGGAAAATAAATAACTTTACTACTAAAACAGTCTTGTTACATGCTAACTAAACCAAAATATAAACAAACATATTTTATAATTTTAGGATGCATTTTTTTTTTAGCTGACATCACAAACGCTACCATGACACTAGAAAGGGGTTCATTTGTATATTTAAAACTATTACTAAGATCAGCTTTAATGAAGCATCCTCATCGTACAACTTTGAAAGTAAATTCCTTTACGCTAAAGATACTCTACTGTACTTCCCCCCTCAGAATTTTACGTTACGTGTAATGCTCTAATGACGGACGAACATTGTTAAAATAGAAATATTTACCATAACGTTGAATTACTTAAAATGGCGGTACAATGCGTACTCACAGCATCAACCTCACTTCATTATAAAGCTGTGCCGATATTTACATTCGATCTAACAAATGATACTTTTTAAGTTGTTTCAAAAGGATTATTAAAGCATTCAACAACAAAAAGATCAGAAAATAGTAAAAGAAATAACTTACCCTAAATCGAATCGAAGTAAATAAACAAACACCGGCCGAATCGCTGCTCTTCCGCCCGTTGCCACTGAAAAGAAGTAAAATGTCCCAGATTCCGCAGCGCCATCTGTTAAGTAATTTCAAAGCGAATTTGGGCCGATGTCAAACCCTGGAACATCTGTGGCGAGTTTTTAAGTGATCGCCGGTCGATATCGCCCCAAACAAATTCCGAAATCTGCTTATGATGTCGGAAATTTAGCATCGCAAGGCGATCTCGTGCCAAACAGATGACGATGTCGCGTTCTGAGGACAAAATTTTAATATCGGAAGCGATGATCGGCCAATGTTATTATGATATTTTTATAATATGACCGAACAAATGCCAATCAAATCGATGTTTGGCCAATCGTTTGCCAAACAGTCGTGCTGCTTGGGATTTCACTCCGAGAATCTGTTAACTGCCTTAGTACCTTTAAACGTCCAAAAAATCGATTTTTCAAAAATAATTTTAAAAAATAATTCCGATTGTCAGGAATATTTTAAAACAAACCACATCAAAATCGAACGAAAATTCTGCCCGCAGCAATTAAAAGCAAAAAAGCTAACATGGGCTTTCCCTTTAAATACACTGTAAAGAAACTTGTTTTTCTCAGTTTCTGATTTTTACACTTTCCCACAAGATTTTACAAAACATTATGAATGAAAAGTTATGAAATTTTGCGTATAGGTTGTACCTAGATCTTTATACACTGAACCTCAGATTTCATTATGGGACCAAAATATTTTATTTTGTAACATGATGAATGACATAATTTTAAAATTATTGAAATTTTTATGATTTATCATATTATAAAATAAAATATATTGGCCCCATTATTAAATCTGATGTTCAGAGAATAAATATATATGCATACAACCTATATGTAAAATTTCATAACTTTCTATTTATAACTTTTTTTAAAATCTTATGGGAAAGTGCAAAAATCAGCAATTGAGAAAATCAAGTTTCCTTACACTGCGTTTATAGGAAAAGTCCATGTTAGCTTTATTGCTTTTAATTGCTGTGGGCGTAATTTTCGTTCGATTTTGATGCGGATTGTTTTAATATATTCCTAACTATCTGAATTATTTTTTAAAATTATTTTTGAAAAATTGATTTTTTAGAAGTTTAAAGGTACTATGTCTAACGACGAAGTCTAAAGGTACTATGGTTAACTGCAGAATTTGTGCTACCGAAGAGCATTTGCGGTGCTCGCGTTTCAAAAAATGGCGGAAGATGACGATTGGTTGTCTAACGTAATGTTTACAGACGAAGCCATTTCACTGCGAGAATCTGTCAATTCCCATCACTGCAGAATTTCGGCTACCGAAAATCCTAGAACTGTCGCGCAAACTCCATTGCACTACGAGAAAGTCACGGTCTCGTGTGGATTCACAACATGTACCGTTATCGGGCTCTTTTTCTTCGAGGAAATGTGTGATTCTTAATTAGTAACTGTTAGCGTGAAGGGCGAAAAGTTCGCCGACATATTACAGTATCTCATCATCCCTAGCCTGATTGAAAAACGCCTGCTGGAACGTACGATTTTTATGCAGGATGATCCTCCACTTCGTATTGCTAGACTTGTGAAAGATCTCTTGCGCACGTCGTTTGTGATAGCGCACGTCGTATGGCGTGCTGAGCTGACACCTTTGTTAAGCTTGCCCTACCAGGTCCCCAGATCTAGCTCCATTTCATTCTTGGCTCTGGGGTTACATGAAGTCTCAAATCTACCACGATCGGCCGACTTCAATAGGGATCATAAAAGACAACATCCCACTCCAGTGTCTCACCATAACTACACATACGCTGTATGGTGCTCGTCACAACATTGTCCCTCGATTACACCTATTGTTTAGGAATGACGGTCGACATGTTCAACATTTGTTCCGAAGAATATCATCTTTGGTCTGTCATAATTTGTTATGTTAATTTGTTGCTATGCACGTCCTAGAAAGCTGGAGAAGCTTTCTAAGGTATCGTGAGCAGAGCTTCCTTCGAGATATTCGGAGAAAATACAATTCAAGGGTATCATTTCAAGCAGCTGGTTGGCTGGTTGGTTATTCTGGTTGGTTGAAACAGTGTAAAGAATGAAAATGGAAAAAATGGAAAATGGCATTTCTTTTATAAATTAAACGCTGTAAAAAAAGACCCTCGTCAAGATTTAATTATTTCTTATAAAAAATATTTTTTCACGTAGTCAGTAACCTTTTCATCCCCTCAGTAAGTTTCTATTATAAGTCGAAGGTTTTTAAAGCTATGCTTTAACAGAGTTGTCGAACTTTACGGGAAAACAATGAATCATGTTCTGCGAAAAGGAGTTATCGGCATAGAATACAATAGGATTTCCGAGACTAGTGCCTGCGCTTTACTCTATCTAGGAATCTATAGGAAAGTACGGGTTAAATGGAACAAAATTCGTCTTTCAACAATGGAACAAAATGGAAGATCTTTCTCCCTAGTCACAAATTTGGGTGTACAGAAATAAAATTAATGTGCACTTTTAACTTACTCATTTCCTTCTCTAAATGAATCCTTGTGAGTTTCCAAATAGCATTTTCATATTTAAAAATTACATAAGGTAAACGTCTACCAGTGTTTCGTTACACATAGCTGCCAACTATTCCGGAATATCATTAACCACTTTTTGCGAACAGTAAATTTCTATAAGTATTTTTTCAAAACAGTAACCGACCCTCCCGCCAAGTTCAAAATTGCTGCTATATTTTAAACCCAATCCTCCTGTTCAAGAAAAGTGGTTAATGATATTCCGGAGTTGTTGGCAGCTATGGTTACATCCCATGTACCGGGGTACAATGAAACACTGAATGATACTTCGCGAACACTCAAATAATACGAATCAAAATTCAAATTTCAGCATGTGTGCTTTATGTATTAGGTTGTAACGAAAGTTTCCCGCCACCGCAAACATCGGAAGCACACAGTTCGCGTTGGCGTATTTGCTCATATTTTGTCAAATGATTTTTGGCAATTGAAAGAAAGAGACTTGCTTTACGACACTGTGTTGTGAAATCTGTAAAAAATATTGTTATCATTAAGTATAGGGTGTCTCAAATGGAACTATCACTCTAGAGGATTAGAAACATCATTTACTTCCAGTTGTGTTGCAAAATGTCAGCTATAGAATATCAACGAATTATGAGTACAGCTTTAAGTACTATTGTTGTATCATGTGACACGGTACAGCTTTGGTACTGAAAGTTCAAAAACAGGTATCTAAGGAGTTAGAAGTTAGTTTTTCAGGCAGATATGGCGGAAAACTTTCGTTACAACCTGATACATTTAGAATAAACGTTAGTGAGGCATAAATATGAAATTGAAAAAAAAACCATTAATTAAACTGTTACAGCTTAAGATGAAAACATAATACTTTTATTATAGGTTATCTGATAGTTTTTCTGACTGACTGACTGAGGGATATACAATGGAGTACCTGCACTCGAGGTGCTTATCTCCAGTATGTGGAAGGACTGATAGTTTTTCATTTTACATTAAATTTACTTAAATAGAAATCAAAAATTAGCATTTATGGTTTCCTTACTGTACCACCTGAAGGAACAAGCGGCGGTAGTTTTTATTCACTTTAAGTTTTTTCAAATTGTATGTCTCGAAAGAACGCACAGATTTGAAGACTGAATACACAGATTTGAAGCCTGTTTGACGTAGAGAACTTTGCATTCCATTTAAGTTTATTATTTCCCCATCAAAGTACATTTCTTTTATTTTTAAACCGATTAATCTTAACTGTTTGGATTGGCTGTCTCATAGGTCCAAGTATTACGGAAGATAATCAAACACTTTTTCTTAACGGTAATTTTCTGTTTAAAATATAGCAAAATTTCGAACTTAAATGCGTGGCGTTGTAACTATTTTGGAAAATTGCTCAAAAAATTTACGGTTTGCAGAAAGTGATTAATTATATTCCGTAATCCTTGGCACCGATGCAGTCTGGGTCGTCAACGGCTTCTGAGTCTGGAGAAGAGGGAGTACGGTTTAAAAACAATTCCTTGTTAATTTTATTTGCTGTCTGTCTAAATATTTAATAGTAAAATCTTTATTTTAAGTGAATGCACTGGCATGGGAGTAATGGGGTACAATACAACATGTTTCATTGAATCCGTCTATAAGTGTTTCAGTGTAGATCGCATTAAGTCTATAAACACGACATAAAAAAACACAGGGTAATAAATAAATAGTTCCTTATTTTTTTTTCGTTATGGATTATTTCTTTTCTGAAGTGTGAAGACTGTAATATAGGGATTGGCCGACTACTAAAGCCGGAAGTAGTGGAAACATCATTATGGAAACACATAGTAGGTGAGGTGGACGAAGCTGCCTCCTATGCAGAGACGGAAGAAATGACACCAAAGCCCATGCTGGACAAGGGTGTGTTACAGTGGTCTTTTACCAACTACATGACAACGGTGGCCTTAAACATCATAAACTATATAAGCAAAATTCCACTCATATCTGTACATTTCTAGGAATTCAAAAAGTTTGGAATTTCTATCCGTTTCAAGCACTTGGGAACCCAGCTCGACCAGACCCATTTCGATCGTACAATGCTGACGAAAATTTAGGCTTTCTGGACATCTGCATAGCAAGTTAGTACTTCAGGTAGTAGTACATAAAATTGCAATAACACCACACCACATCGAGAGTTTTCTTGTGTAAATGTATTTAGAGCCGATAGAGGATACTCTTGTTTCCACCTGATCTAGCTTGTCTCACGGAAGAATGCGCTGCAAATGCTGCGCAAGATATAGGGAAAGTAAATCTGTTTCATTATGGAAGAACAGTTTCTCCCTTAAACGCTTCGATGAAAGTTGTCTGACGTGCATCCAAGCAGAGTTATATTCATTAAATAAGATCCAAAAAAGCAAAGTAGAAGTCGAAATTAATATATCAGGTCCAACTGTTTTGTTTTTATTAAAATATTTCGTTTAAATAAAATCGAAAAATACATTCAACATTTTCATTAATTTATAAAAGTCGAAACAGAGACAAATCAAAAGGCGAAAGCAAATCCACTCTTCTAGCATGAAAAATGTGGCTATCAAAGTAGTTGAACCCAACAGTTGGGCAACGAATGCTATAGTGGGTGTTGCAGTTGTTTCTTATCATCATAATAAATGCTTTTTTGAGTATCAGGTCGCCACCTATAGGCATATTTTTGTATTATTCTTTATTATTTAATGAAGACTATCATTTGATGTACCCGTATTTCAGTCTCATTTGGACAAGTAAATTATTCAAGAACATTCTGAAGTGAGAAACTTATTTTACAGTTAAGAACAAAGGCATGTTATCTGCGCTTTTTAGACAATTTGCAAACAGCGCCAAATATCACTTTCATAATAAAAGTAAGATGTTAAAATTCTGGATTTTGCAGATTATAATAATCACTAGAGGAATATAAGATATCTAACGACAAAAATATCAAAACTATACGGGTTTCATTTCGTTGTTGTGAGGTATGCCAACTTTGTAATCCAGTGTATATCAATGAATATTGAAGCATTAAGAGATGAAAAGGTGGAGCGATTGGAAACCTACAAATATATTAAGTGTTATTTCACACAGTATTTTTTCTTCAGTTTAGGAATTTTAATTTCTTTACAGTCCGTTGTTATCATGTAAGTTTGTAAAGAAAGTTTTCGTACATAAGCATGAAAGACAAAACAAGTATTTTAAAAGATGTCTAACAGTATCTCTTTGTTTCACGAATATGTTTCGCTATTAACCCTTGAAACTGGAAGTTAGTTCCCCATAGCTGTCAACTTTAACGGAATAAAATTAACCACTTTCTATAAGCAGTGATTTCCTACTTAGAACATAGCAAACTTCCTTTTTCGCAGGCTGGTTCCGGTTAATTGATTGGAAAGTACCGAAAAAAGTTACCATTTACAAAATGCGTTTAATCATACTCCATAAGGGTTCCGAGATTTCTGCACTATGAGGGCCAGTACCCGTGTACGTCCAATCGACTTGAATCAACACCTCCTAGATATATAAAGCCTTACAACTTCTACGTCACCAAGCTTTGTCGTCATCATTTGGCCTACATTTAAGTTTGATTGTGATGAAATAAATAAATTAAAAATTTCTTGTGAATTTACCCATGATTGTCAATATTTTAATAATTTGAGATAAAAAATATAATTTTACGACAAATGGCAGTTTTTAACCATAACTAATTACATAATGTGATAAGGAAATGGATCATACTGAATAATTTTGTATGAGAAAGATATTTTAATTTTAATGTTTAATATAAGACATTTTCGAATATTTGTAGTACATACCAGAAATTTTTAATAGTTTTATTTTGTGAAATGAAAACTTTTAAATGTAGGCCAAATGATGACGTCAAAGGTTGGTGTCGTAGGAGTTGTAAGGCTTTCTATATGTAGGAGGTGTTGCTTGAATGGCTAAACAATTAATGCATTTTTCCGATGACGTACTTAATATTTCAATCGAGTATCAAACCAATCTCACACGCAGATGGAAGGAATATCATTATGGTTTTACAGTACTTGTAAGGATTCGGATAATACGAATCGCGATTCCAATCGCAAGTCAGTTGTCCTAATGAAGAGGGATTTCACCAATTTGGAGCTTTTTTCCCGTCACGTCTCAGAAAACAAATAAAAGTCGCCAAGGTTACCACATTCAACTTTTAATCGCCTCGTTGGCTAAGAAGCACCATAAACTAGAAATCAACAGAAGGGTTTTCTAGATTTGTTTGAATTATTCCACGTGAAAGCTCTTTTTTTTCAATGTTAACTATAAACTGTCTTGTTGATAACATTCGATAACAGAACTGCTCTCAATATACGCGGTGCCTTTAATCACGCAAATTACGGTTTAAGAGCCATATAGCACAGTTGCCAGCTTTTACAGAATATAATTAACAACTTTTTGTTAACAATATATTTTATAAGGGTTTTTTTTTCAAAATAGTTACGAGCATGCGCGCATGGCAAACCCGATGTAAAGGAATTTGAAAATACTTCTGTAAAGCAAGTGATTAACTATAAACCAGTGGTAGTTACATACTGCTTATTTTTTTAATTTAGTGGGCAGCTATTGCCAATTAGGCTATTGTCCACTGAAACTGACCGAAGGTATTGCGGCCATTTAATTATGCGGGCGGCCAGCATTACTAGCATTACTATGAAGAGACGGACAAGTTAACATCCATGCCCAAGCCGGCATTTCAACCCAGACCCAAGTCGTGATAGAATAGTTCTTTAGCCATTACAAAACCTGGGCGGATTATCAATATAAAGAAAACAAAATGTAAAATATCAGTTAGTTTGTCTGTATCTCGCGTAGCTCACAGACAGGTGATCGTAGACCTACCAAATTTTGTATGGAAATTCTCCAGGACGGGTCCCGACGTACCTCGAACCGATTTTTTCGAAAATTCAAGATATTTTAGGAATTACCTATAAAAAACGTGTCGCAAAAGGCTAATTTTTGCTCTCTGCAATTTCCCACCTCTAATTTTTCTTTAGCACTATAATAGTACTTATTTAGCATATATGGCACACTATGCAGCATTTTGTTTGTTTAAACCACGGGGGACATTTTGATGACAACTATATATTCATTTTCGTCGAAAAAAATCACGATCATTCGAAATGTTCCCAGTGTTTAACTCTCAAGCAAGCTTGGTCAACATTTTATGGACCCACTCAAGTGATGAAATGCTGAGTGAACCTTGTCTAGTCAGGACATCGAGCCCCATACCTGTGGCGAGACAGCACAATGCGCTAACCATTACACCACTGGCCTTCATTAGTGTTTTATCCGGGTAAAATACTTGTCGGTGAGCGAAATAAAACTACTTACCCCAATTCATTAACAGAGGTTTTAAATAAATGATGTGCATTAAAAATTCTCATTTACAAAATGAATCTCTTACCTGTTTTTCAATTATTTTTTTCAGTCACAAAGAAAAGAAAATTTAAAGCCTTTTCTGTTATCAACTCTACCTTTGATGTAGACAGCTCAAACATTACTTTTACCGATAATTAAAATTATAGCAAAGAGAAGAATACGATTTTATTTTTCCTTTTCTCAAATAGATAAGAATGCATACTCAAACCTTTTTCTATGTAAATCTGCGCGCGAACTCAGAAAAGAAATTCAGGTTAAACGCCTCTAGTTGCATTTCCTCTGAGATTTCGTTCTTTCCTTCTAAAGTGAATTGGGACGTTACATGCTCCTACTGGATACAAATCAGCTGGGAATCCATTCGGAGATTTTTACAGTAGAAAATAAAGGTAAAAGCGTTCCATATTTAGATTGTTGAGAGGAAAATTCCGTACGCGGAAAATTTTATCACCTTATTTTATTTACCTTTTCTTTCTACATTTTCTTATTTAAGTGCCCCGAGTTTTGCTGGCCACGTGTTTTGTTTTGTTTTTTTCAATTTGGTTTTGTGCCATTAAATTTTAAGGACGTATTCTGTCTGCAGCGTTATTGTGCTTTATTCAGAGCACATCTGTTGCTTATCTTTACATTGTGGAAATTCAAAAGTATTTTTTCTGTACTGGAAAGCCATCTGCTCGTCTGACGTCATGTTCTGTCATGATCTGACGTCATGTTCTGTACCATCCTGTTCCACGCCAAACAGGCATTGAAGTGCAAACCACATTTTTATCTTAATTTTATAAATTAGGAAAAGAAATCGGACTACATCTCTTAATCATGGGGATCAAAAAGTATACTACCTGAAAGAAATATGAAACAATGCTCCGTATTGTAGGATATACACTTTATGATTTGAACGCCCAAAAATTGACGCAAGAAAATTTTACGTTTTGAGTCCGAGATATGGCAGATTAACAAATATATGACATTTGATCTAAAGAGACAGGAAAAAATCTAATTCATTGTTGAAAAATAAACTAAATATTATTTTTGCAATACATATTGAATGAGAGTTTTTTTGCGTATTGAACTTTCTCAGAAATTATTTTTTCATCTTCTTATTTACTCGACTCAATGAAAAATAACTATTTTATATTCAATAGAAGTACTTGACGAAATGGTTTATATTAGTAATACCAGAGTTACCAACTGTGTCGGAATATAACTAACCTCTTTTTGTAAACAGCACTTTCTTTTAAATGTTTTTTCAAAATGACAATCAGCCCCCACGTTTAGTCTCGAATTTTGCGGTAATTTAAGCCAAAATTATTGTTCGAAAAAAGTGTTTAGTTATATACTGGAGCAGTTGGCTACTTTGATGAAACCATAAGATTAAAATTTCAATCTGACACTCACTGTCAGTAAATCATTTGCTTTTGTAAATAATGAGGAATTTTCCAATTTTAACTTGAATGCAAATACCTACAAATAGATAAGCTACCTGCGAGCACTTACCTTTAATAATTCTTTTAAGCAAGCCCAAAAAATTGGCAGCGATCTTTTAGCGATACAGCAGTTTATCTAAGTTAAAACTGATGTTTTACACGCCTCTTACAAACCTGTCCCCTTATAAAAAGTATTCCAAACAGTGCAATGAATAAATATAATAAAACCATTATGTCCATTTTTAAGCAACTTTTGCTCTAACATAAATATCATTTTTCAAATCAGATATTTGTTATAGCAAACCAGCAATCATATACTGCCGGCTACGGCACGGGACGGTACTTGTCATGTTGGAAAGTGACGTATTTCTGGTACAAGGAACATTGCAACCTACGAGCAATATCTTTAAACGTCGTCGTCTTATTGAACGCAGTAGTCTACAGATATGAAAATCTTTTCTCATTGTCCACTCTAAAAGGAAATGTAATTCTAACAAATATTCATAGATCCGAAAGTTTACAACTGGAAAAGCACAGCATCTAATATTTGAACATGAACATGTCTATGTAATCCTAGTGTTCTGCCATTCCCAGATCTGTTCCAAATCAGAATTTCGAAAATTGTTGCTAATATGTTTTATAATTCAACAATATCTCTAGTTTATGCTAAACAGTAAAAACACAATTCCCAAAATATTTAATTATTATATATTAAAAAAGAAGATTTTTAAATAATTGACATTTTTTGGAATTCCACATATATAGAAGTCTTTTATACAGGAACTAGCGAACTGCCCTGTAAATGTTGTAAGTATTTTATTTAAATAGGAAATTAATCAGTAAGACTTTTTCACGTAGATGCATGAAAGTAATGCAGATTCGAAAGTCCAATTTGACCTTTGATACAAAGTATTTTTATAATAATAAAACGTTAGCTGCCCTCTCAAGCATTAATCCACATACCAATGACAGCACATGCATGATGGATGAATTATACTTGCATTATTAAACGGATTAGTCTAGTTACTTTTGCGCTTAAAAGGTCATATTTCATGAAATTGAGTCTACGAAGCCATTATTAAAACAAAACATTAGCCAAAATCATTTATGTAAGCACTATTTTACAATGTGGAACGTAAAATTTGCAGTCAAAATTTTTCACTTAATCTTTATTATCTAGAATTAAGTTAACAGCCACTTTTTACTCGTAAGGACTAAACAATACATGGTAGAAGGTGCTTTAAACATTATATTTATATATATTTTTTCAAAAATTCATTTCTTATTTGCTTTTTTTAAACTGGATGTTTTGACTGTTATTCTTTGTAAGTAGGCAATTGAATTTGAGGCACTTTAAGGGTACTCAAATGCACGCATTTATCAATTAAGGAACCATTATGACTAAAGGAATACCACAGGATATTCAACAAAGCCATGTGTTTATTTTTTAAAGAATGTCATAGCTGCCAACTACTACAGAAGATAATTAACTACGTTTTGTAAACGGTATATTTTTTTAAAGTGGTAACCACCTCGATTATCCAACACAAAAATTTTGCTATATTTTAAGCCGAAAAATTATATTTCGAAAAAGGGGTTAGTTATATTCCGTAGTAGTTGGCAGCAATGGAATTTATGCTTGTAGTTGAATAGATAAATTACACTTAAAATGATGTTTTTTGTTGTGAAAAAATAAGAAGTACCCTTTATTAAAGATTAAGCATTTGCAATCAATAAAATTTTAATAGTGATGAAAAAGAATTTACATATTCTTCAGAATGGCTGTCTGCTTTTTAAAGAATAATTGTCAAAATGCATTTTTTCTTGCCCATTCTGGGTAAAATATTTCATTATCCGTGTCTGAGTAATTTAATCCATGTTTTGTATAAATCCAATGTGTTTATAATAGATAAAATGTACATATATGTATACTGTATATTTATCGTACAGTGATGTATTTAGTAACAATATTTTGATACTTAAATATGTTCAAAGTTGAAATTGCACCAAGATCTACGAATCAACCTACATTTTATCAACCTTGTTTGATAAAGTGTGTTTCTTTTTTAATACACTTAGATTTTATTAACTTTTAGCCAAGTCAACAGCTCTGATATTTATTTTTATATTTTCATTCTCTAAAATGAAACTGGTTGATTTTTTTTTCCACGGATTGTTCTTGTGTGCTAGAAATTATTGATTGAAATATTATTTTCATTCAATCCTTTATTATTTAAAATGTATTAATTTTTACATATGTCAGACACAGTATGACATAGCGTCAGACAAAGTGTGAATAATGAACGTGGTTAAAAAATTCCCCAACCAACAAATAATACTTATGATTTAATATTGTTTTTAATATGGCTTCTATTTAATATTATAGGTAAGTCACACTTTAAAAAACTAATAACGCATTTCCTTTTTAAATTTTTTTTAAGTAAGAAGACCCTGTGATTAACAACTTCATATACAGTTTATGTAAAATATTTCTTTAATTGTTGGTTTAAGATTGTTTCATGTTTAAAACCGTTTTGTAGTTTTCAAAAGTTGCTAATTTTGAAATAATTTTTCTGGCGAAACATACTAGATTATGTTTCAGATATTTTTAAAACTTAGGTAATCTTAAAACGAAGCAAGTAGGAAATCTAAAATGTCCTTCATTTTTAGTCCAGAGTTTACGTGTTTAGTTACGTTACCAGTTACATGTTTTCTTGGACATAAAATTACAATCGACAAAAACATGTGTGGACGTAATTTTTAGTTAAATCTTACATCGCTAACTTTTAAAATTGTAGACAACTTGTTAATCAGAAACTTGTGAGTAGCTCCCGTAAGCGAGCAGGCTCAGTTAATGGACATCCCGTACATATGATACTCTTAAAGCCATTAAGACCCTTATAAAGTGGCATAACTCACATTTTTCCAGTTTTAAAAATTTTTCTAGAGTTTCGTCACCAAATATTACGTCACTGTGACGTCGCAATACACAGTTATTGCATTTTCAAATTTTTCGTTAATTATGGGCACCTTGTACTTAAAAATATTTGTTAAAATGTTGCTGAGGCAGCAGTATGTAAACTTAGCACGAAGCGGTGAACATTTTTAATTGGTGCAATATATTACATATGACTTGATATTCATATGCGTTTAATAGCACAAAACCACCTACCAAATCGCTGTGCTGAGAGGATTTTGCAATGTATCCCAGGAAGCTTGGAGAGGCCGCCTAAGGTGACATGAACTATGGACATAGGTACTCTTTTTCCCCATACTGTCGAAAATCTAATTTTAAAATATTTTAAATAGTATTATTCTGGTTTGTTAAAACAATGTGTAAAAAAAAGGTCTTGACTTTTTTTTTTTTTAAAATCTTTTCAACATTTTCAGATACTTTCATTTTTCTTTCTACAATCACAAATATTCATTTTCATTTAAAGAACTTTATGTAAAATATTTTGTAAACATATATAGATATATACACCTGCAATAAAAAAAAGTTATCTAAGCAAAGGTAACAGTGAATAAATGATACTATCTTGCAATATTTTGAACTATTTCAGTAAAGAAAGCAAGTGGTGTTCTATTATCCTCATTACGGAGACATTTAGTTGTAAATCCGTCATACTTAAAAAAAAGTAAATTGAGAAATTTATAAAAATGAAATTTTATTAGTAACCCAAAAATAAAATCTTCACATACTATAATAGGAAATAAGTAACGATTGGCTGGCACTATCTGTCAAATAAGCAGGAAGTCTAATAACGTTGAATACATTCCAATTCTATTGTGCAGGTACAGTGACTTGGAGTTTTGCAGGTAGAGAATTGAGTTGCTACATCCGCCGTGACATTCTTAAATGTGACCTGTTTCTATACATATTAATTCACACAATATTAGACGATATTAAACGTAAAATCATAATTTATACAGAAAAATTATGATTTTGGTTGTTCATTATCATTTTATTAAGTTTATCATTGCTTAAAGTTACTTAAGGAGCAACAGTTAAAATTTTGTCGAAAAAGTGAATCTGCAATCATGATTTCTAGAGTCATTTTTACTATATCATTCACTCAATAACGAATACAAAATAAATCGAAGAAATAATATTTTTCATGAGATGTTTATGAGGAACCAGAATCTTGATATTTCTGTAGAGATTTTCATTTTACATATAAACTTGCGTGCGACGGCTTACTCATCTCATAAGCCAGACGGGTATATTCTGATTGGTCGTGCAAGTTGTGTACGGAGTTACCGCTGGACTTTATGGTTGTATAGCCACTTGGGTTGTGTCAACACTTCTAGGCACCGCATCCTAGATATAGAAAGCCTAACCACTGCTACGTCACCAAGCCTCTACGTCATCAGTTGACCTTCGTAAGATAAATTTATCACAGATTAAATTTCATAAAGTAAAACTATTCGAAATTTCTGGTGAATTTACGCTCTCATAACAACATTTTGAGATAGAAAAATTGATTTTACAAAAAAGAGCAGTTTTTAACTGTAACTAATTATATAATGTAATAAGGGAGTAAATCACAATGAATTGTTTTGTGTCACGAACGTATTTTAATTTTTATCTTTCACTTAAGACACTTTTTAATATTTGTAGCATTCACCAGAAATCTGAAATAGTTTTACTTTATAAGAATGAAAGTGTGGTGACGTCATTATTTGAAGGCCTAATGATGGCGTCAAAGCTTAAACGCTCATGTTTTCGGTATCTATGCAACACCTCCTAGATGTAGAAAGCCTAACAACTGCTACGTCACCAAGATTTGACGTCATCATTTGGCCTACATTCAAAAGTTTGATTCTGAAAAAATAAAGCTATTAAAAATTTGTGGTGAATTACCCATGATTGGCAATATTTTAATAATTTGAGATAAAATATATAATTATACGACAAATGGCAGTTTTTAACCATAAGTAATTAGATAATGTGATAAGGAAATAGATCGTACTGAATAATTTTGTATGAGAAAGATATTTTAATTTTAATGTTTAATATAAGATATTTTCTAAAATTTGTAGTATTTACCAGAAATTTTTAATAGCTTTATTTTATGAAAATAAAACTTTTAAAAGTAGGTCAAATGATGACGTCAATGGTTGGTGACGTAGGAGTTGTAAGGCTTTCTATATGCAGGAGGCGTTGATCTAGGAGGCAGTGTTCTAGGTATAGGAAGCTTAACAACTGAAGCTGTGACATCATCTCTTAGGTCTTCTTATACGACGTCACCACAGTTTTATTTTCACAAAGTAAAACTATTTTAAATATGCTGTGAATTGTCTCACTCATAAAATATTTTAATAATTTAAGATATAAAAATTAATTTTACGACAAATGGCAATTATTAACTATCACTAATTAACGAAGATAAAAATTAAACAATTTTTAACTTCATATGTTGTCCAATATTTGTAGCAATCACCAGAAATTTAAAATAATTTTTACGTTTTCCGAAATAAAATTGGGATAACGTCACGTAAGAAGATCTGTTGATAACGTTAAGGCTTCAGTTGTTAGACTTTTTATATCTAACAGGTGTTGGTTGTGTGGTGTTTACAAAGCATTCTACTGCACAACGACTCAGCATTCAATTCCCGTTCGAATCTGTGTAATTCAGTCTTGCTCTTCATAGAAGGCAACGCTGGTCCATCTATTTTGCACCTTCATATTAAATAGATTAGTAATTGCTGCCTTCTTAACAATTAATCAGTAATCAATAGTATGGCGGACACTTGCGGTTTATAGGGATTTGTGGCCCAAAGCTTATGTTAAAAAATTTAAATAGACTAACTGCTGTTATGTTCAAAGTGCAAAAGTCATGTTTTTATCAGTGATATATTTCGAGTCTAATCTATTTTCGCTAATTATTGAAATGAATCGCATAGGACAGGAAATGAAAGACATAAGTTTTCGAAAATATGGCTTTATGAATAAGTGTCATTGAAGCATAAATATGACACTTACGTTTTATGTCTTTATCAACTGGAACTATATTGCAAATGCATTTCGCTTTCTTAGGAGTATGAATAAATGATATTCAAGTTTGCTCTCAGTAACACAAATTTCACTATTTGAACACTTTTTATACATTTCGATTGGATTACATTTACATAAATGTTTTAAATTTTATCTGTTGAACCAAAATACTTGAATCAATAACTGAAGAAATATTTTAATCTATTAATATCATTTTACTGGATAAAATTCTTGATTTTCATGTAATAATTGATATTTACTTTTTAAAATATTTTAATTACTAACTTTTATGAAATTATTATACGGTATTTAATATCTTCCCAAGATAAAATCCAAAAACGGCATATGCTGGGATAATGATATCAAACTTTCAATTCTGCTGATAATAGCAATGCTGTCCACGCGAGGAATTATTAGTGGATAGTTATTTCCGCTCAATAAATCGGAGATGGGAAATAACAAATTCATATAGCTAGATGTAAAAGGAAAAACTATACGAATGAACTATTACACGTTAGATTTAAACTTATGATAAATGAGACCGATAAAAGAAAAAAAAAGAAATCTTTAGTAAGCTGTCAATCGATTTTTTACAGGATGAAACTTTTGTAAAATGCCGTTGACATAACATGCAAAAAAGAGGAAAATAACAAAATTTTGTAAGCTTGAAACCATCAAATTCAACGCTCAATCTAATTTGAAGAATTTTATAAAAATTCACTAGTTCTGATCTTTATTTCACAAATAACACTGTTTATTACACCATATTTCGAAATTATTTATTAATTTATTTTTTTACTTGTCACTGGACAAGTATTCGTTTATTATGATTGTCGATCATCGTAAAGTGTCAACATTGCAATTTTAAAATAGGTGTCCATTGTTTGAAACTGTGCGGATAAAAGTTAATTTTGTGCCTATCATGAAAATATGTAAGTGAAAATAAAACCGCACTCACCGTGAATGGTCTCATTGCTATATCCTCTATATGAAGTTTAAGTGTTAAACATCAACTGCTTTTCCAAAGAGTTGTAACCCAAAGAAGGAGCAACGTTCACCAAACGCATCACATAATGTTTCCACAAAATTTATCCCTGCTGTCAACATTTACGATCATTATCATCCGCTGTTTATAGACACAACATCGTTCATTAGCTATTTCCATAAAAATCACAATATTTCACGACTGGCCGAGCATTTTCATGCATTCTAACTGAAGCATTCTTGCATTCTAGCATTCTAACAGCTGAAATTCACTGTTTACAAAAAAATTGTTATTTTTATTCTATAAAACTTCGCAATGTACATTTACTATTTTTCTGCTTATAAGCATGCCTTTTACGGCTTGTAAAAAAATATAGTATAAATAATTTTTATCTGAAAATTTCTATTTTTTTTATTATTTGCACGAGAGTTCAGTTTATTTCACTCTTACATTGGAATTCAACCACATAAATATAAGACACAGATATTTATTAAAATAAAAGTATACGAGAAACAGTTAAAAATGCATACAGTTGCTTCACCTTTTGCTTTTAGGTTCTCGTACGTGTTAACATTGTAAAAGAGAATATACCCGGTTACATCAGTTTTTTTTAATTAATCTAAGCACTGGGACAACAGCCCACGAGGCCCCAAGGCCTGCGCTACTCATTCACGCTTTCTCGACCATCGATTTGTTATGCAGCAACATGTCTTGGCCAGGTGGTCCAGATGACGCAAAGCCCCAACACCTCCTACATATAGAAAGCCTAACAACTGAAACTTCGACGTCATCATTTAGGCCTTCAAGTGATGACGTCATCACAGTTTTACTTTCACAAAGTAAAACTATTTAAAATTTCTGGTGGATGCTACAAATATTAGAAAATATCTTAAATAAAGTATTAAAATTAAAATATCTGTCCCATACAAAATTATTCATTTCGATCTATTTCCTTATCATATTACCTAATTCGTCACGGTTAAAAACTGCCATTTTTCATAAAATTGTATTCTATATCTCAAATTATTAAAATATTGTTATTCATGAGTAAATTCACCAGAAACTTTGTATATTTTTATTTTGTGAAAATAAAACTTTTAAGTGTAGGCCAAACGATGACGTCAAAGCTTGGTGACGTAGGAGTTGTTAGGCTTTCTTTATCTAGGAGGTGTTGAAAGCCCCCAGTGTTTAGCTTTAAAGCAAATTTGGCAGTCAATTTGTCGACCAAGTCGAGGGATGAAAGGCTGTGTCAACATTGCCCAGTTCGGGAATCGAACCCTCCACCTATGACATAGCAGCATACGGTGCCAACTGTGGTGGTGGCCCATGGTAAGCTTAAGTTCTTATCCGTATAGTGAAAAGCCCTAATAGTGCGTTGTGATTACCGAAAACCCTACCTGACCCGTACTCCTATAAGTCATGGAGAACAAATATTAAAATGAAACACAATATGCTGAAATGATTTGCCAAACTCGAAATGCAAGACTAACATAATTTTATTGGGAAGCTTTTCAAATTTTGTTTACTTATTTTTTGCACATTTACTAAATGCAAAGTTTCTTAAAATATAATGGTCTCGGGAGATGTGGCATTAACTAGCATATATGAATTTAAACACACATAGGGGCAAGTGCAAGTGAATGAAAAAAAGTACTGCATTCTCACCAAACGACGCTACACGCTTAAATCTATTGAGTAAAATAATAATCAAACGGAGTATATTTTTACTCAATTTTTGACTTCAAACAGCCATTCTCCCGATTGAGTAAAATTTGCTCAATTCTTCGACAAAAATCAATGGAGCGAAAAATTCTCAATTTTTGAGCATTATACAACAGCTCCATTTAGGCTAAATAATAATCAAAAATGAGGAGTGTCTGTCCGTTTTTGATTAATATAACTGTACTCAATTATGATTATTATTTAAGCTATAGAATGAGCGTTTTTGCAAAATAAGCCCTTTTTTAATTAACACATCTGTACTCAATTAATATTATTATTTTAAACTAGAAAAAGGGTGTTTTATTAAAATTTGCCGTTTTTGATTAATATATTGAATGATTCGTTTTCTTCATTTTTTATTATCAGAGCTGTAATCTATTATTATAAGCCCGAGAAAATAAATTTTAAATCAAGGCAAATACATTACATATATCTTAATACACTATAAAAAAGTATTTTTTTAATAAATAGAATATAATTTCACTATAGTCTCTCGTTATAAAACGAATTCACAGTACAGTCAGAATGCAGAAATGCAATCATGGTTAAACCAGCTGTGAGATTTAATTAAAGCAGCAACCCAATTTATTGACACGAAAAAGGTAAAATACTACTTACTCACTTTGGGTGGAGATATCCTAACTTCATTTGTTTTACAACAGCTTTTTATAATCCAATCGTAAGAAACTATGTTATTAAAGCGAAATCTTTACCTAAAGCATCTCCTCCATATCTAGGCTGAATTTATTTCACAACTCTGAATATGAAAAATATGCATTTGGTATTCGGATATAACATAAAATTATCAACAACGAATACACACACAACTATGCCCGACTATGAACCGTTAGCCGTTGAACATGAACAGCGTGGGTCACGTGACAGTAATAGGATATGGGTCGTGGGGGGAGAAGAGACAGACAGAATACTCAAGTAGACAAGATTTTTGCGGAAAATGAGTTAAATAGAATATAGCGGATGGGGAGTGCTGGGGCGAATTGAGGCATTCACAAATTATTGTCTTGAATGAGTATTTTTTGGCGTAAAAGGATTTAAATCGGCCGAGAAGAAATTTAATCAATAAATGAGTGTTAGTTTCAATCAATAGATTTAAGCGTGATGTCTGAATGCCGTACTCCATTTTGCTAGGCCTTCGCAGCTTAGTCATCAAGAGCACAGGGATATGGGATCTGGAAATGGATCCCTTCTCTCATCAGAGGATCAGGTCCGGATAGGTGGTGAAGTCCCTCTTTATTTAGATCAGCACTCGAATACAGCACCGGCTCGGATCTATCCTGATGATGGTAGCGTCACATTTTCGGATAAGTCTCGGAGCACTTAGAACTCTTCTCGGTTAGGAAGCTTCTCTTTCTCTTTTTTAAGCCAGCAAAAAAGATGAATCTGCTCTCATCTTTTTTTTCTCTGGAGCGCGAGGAGTTCCTAATCATATGCCCCTACTGGACAACTCCTGGAGGATTCTATTGGTTGCCTTATCCGCCCTCAGTCGACTCTTCGTGTTTGGATGGCTAGTTCGCCCCCTCATGGTGTGGAGTCAGCTGCTTCTGTCCCTGCATAATTTTATGGGATATAAGTATTTTTTTCTTCTTGACATTTATTGTACAAACTGTCAATACTTCAGACACTTCGGCGCTTGTATTTTAGTTATAGCCGTTCTGTGAAAAAAACATCCGTGTGTGGTAAAACATCCCATGGGAAAAAAACATATGTTCCCTTTAGATTTGCCCCTTTACATAAAATGCATTTCATTAAGACTTTGCTTTACGCCACCACACCAACCATTACACCTCCGGTATTCGCATCAGGTTTATATCAAACTTAGTTTATCGTATTTGTTCGGAATCTAACGAAAAACAGAGTTAAATAAAATAAAAAGTATCTTAAAATACATTGCCATAAAAACTATGGGGATATATCCATGCAAGCAAGGTGGTTTCGCCCATTGAAATATAACTATGTCAAAGGTGAAGGCCTTTAATTTTCCCAGAATTTTTCTTTAATAGTTGTAATCACATAAAGTAATCATAAACCATAACCAACGTTCTAAAGATATCTTTAGCATATGCAAAATGCGTAACGGATAGTTTACACCGTCTTAAGCAGTGCCCACTTTACCAAAACTTCATAAAATAAGAATGGAGTGATAAACACAATCCGCGTTTTTGAAAATGGGCTACACAGTAATAATTTAAAACATTGCAGCTTTTAACCACAATGATATCTCCTAGTTTATTCTTTAAACAGGGTTAAAAAGCTGTCATAAACCTTAGACATTTCAATAATAGTGAGAATGCATCGTATTCCACAACGCCAAAATGCCATATTTTTCAGCGTATTATTTTTGATACAAATCCTCTCTTTCTCGGAGATCGCAAAAGAACATTGTGTTTGCCCTAATAGCACAGACAGTCACAATTGTCACAGGACTGTCACATACTAGACACATTGTGAGTTGTGAGGGATGTTACTCCACTGTGCGGTCACTCTGAAGTTTATTGTTTGCAGGAAGGTGATTAAGATGCCGGACTAATAATCAGAGAAATGGTTCTTCGATTCCCAATCCACAACCAAAAATTTCAGTGCAAATTGAGTGGCGTTTATGTTAAAACTAATACCTGTAGTGACTAAGGATTTGCTCACTGAATATTGATAGATGGCTGAAATGTAAAGGTCCAAGGTTATGGCCTATCCTTCGGGTGTCATGTAAGGATCAAGAATTGTGGACGGTTTTGGCGAGATGCAGCGTGAATACGCGTTAAAAATTTATCCGCCCAAGTTATCCTTGTTTAAGAAGGATAGCCCTGGTGTAGCTTTGCTTCAACCAGAAATGCAATACAAGGAACCACTAGTCTGAAGTAGACACCTGAAGAGGAACTTAGTTTGTGGCTAGACAGAATCAACAATTCAAAATGGCCTTCCCCTTCAAAGCAGCTCGAAAAATACATTTCTAAGAGTACATGCAACTTGTTGTACATTAAAACTTGTGATTTTATATCTTAACTTATATTGAATGACCTTGTGATAATGAGTGACCTTGAGAAAGTAATCCAATTATTCCCGAAATGATGGCTTGAATTTAAGACACGCACTAATACCTATTTAAAATAATCAGACACTAGAAACAACGATACATGGTGAAACATTTTATATGTTTTAGAAATTTTTTATCAGGATTTTTTGTCGCTAGAACTCGAGAACAATCTCTATTGAAATTAAAATCTCAAAAATTCTCCCGTCAGTCAAATACTTTAACAGCGTGTTTCATTGCATAAATAAATATTTAGCCTATAATTACAGAATTTTTATTGTTGTTTCTAATGCCCTTTGGCAACTGCGGAGCGGTGCTACAAACCCCCATATAGGACGGTGATGGGCGGAAGGGATGGTTTCCATTTTAATGAGACCCAGTAGGAGGAAGTCCGGCTTTGCTCGGGGTCCCGTAATTTTGAGCCAATTCCCGATGAGGAACCAATCACCTGAAATCGTCACCTCCAGTGATATCGTTTGAACGTGGAGGATATTGAAGCCACGACGGATTATAACTTCCCATGTTCCCATTAGCGTACACGTTCCCACAACAGTCCAGCCGAGGGAGGGGTACACAATTTTTAAGATATATAATACAATTTTTTCCCTCTATCTGTTTCAGTTTTTATAGTTCTTAATAAAATATAATATTTATGGAAAATGATACTAAATTATTGTTCTTCATAAGATAAAATACGTTAAATCTCAAGAATGTACACGCTTAAACCCAAAGAGCGAAAAAAACGATACATTGGGGAGCGATCCGTTTCCATGGAAACCTACCGGTATTTCCGCAAAAGTGCTCTTTAAGTACTCTTTTTTCTGAGAATTCCCTCCTAGCTTCGTCTTTTTTCTTAGAATTCCCCTCCTCGCTTCCTCTCTTTTCGGAGAATTCCCCTACTCGCTTATTGTTATATTTCGCTCCGCTCTTGTGATCGAAAAACGCTCCTAAAGGAGAAGACCACTTTTGAAAACTGGGCCAAAAATCGCTTTGACTGATCGAATTTCGCTCGTTTGGTTTTAAGCGTGTAAGCAAAAAAACCCAAACAAACAAAGAAACAAACAAAACTCATGAAATTGGCATATTTAGAAACAAACTGTGTCTGGCATAATGCCGAAAATTTAATATATAGCTATATCCGAAGCTTAACCGGGGGTGTCTCGCATAGCTATTTAACGCCATTAGCATCATCGTTGGAATCAAGTTCCTCGGTGCTTATGCACGGTCTATCGCAGATATAATTTATAAGCGCTCTTGTCCAAACTCTATAGGATGTATTATATTTCAAATTCAACACTTAATTGCTTAATGGGGATTGCTTAGTGCTTTATTGACCTGAGAGTGGAGGAAGGGATTTTCATTAAAAAAAATACGTGTGGTTGTTTTGTATGATTGTTTCATTTAATAAGATTGTTAGAAATTGGAATAACACCCAGATAATAATATTTAACCTAGAAACTCGCAGATAAGCGGACATGTGCAAATGAGCCAAAAAAATAATTTTGCAATCACTGTTCTAATAGTGCGAAAAGGATTCTCTCTGGGTTCAGTAAAAAAGTAAAATATTATTGTGCTGGGATATTATCTTTACCCGCGCATCGAGCTTGAATTTTCGAAAATCGGGTAAAAATACACACTTTTTACTGGTCGTAAATAACAATTATTTTTGTGTTTTTATTCTAATGGGGCACGAAATGAGTCTACTAGGATGAATAAGGTAGACCTAAATTACTTTTCCGATCAAATAATATCTTCTGCCTTCGTATCGCACTTGAATTTTTGCAATTTTTGTTTTCGTGTGTTATAGAAAGGCGACGAAACATGCAAAATACAGAGAAAAAACACCCATTATTCATGAATTATATATTAAAAAAATATTTCTTGAGACTTATTAAATAATTGATAATTAGCACAGTGTCATTTTTTCGTTAAGGTGAAACCCACTAGCGCTACCTTACAAAGGAAGGAATGCCTCGGACAGAAGGCATTTTTTCCCACAAAATAATGCAATTGCAATACAATGCAATACCACAATAATACAACACAATATTTGGTAAGTACACGATAACTATAAAATGTTGTATCATTCCAATGTGATGAGTACTTGCACTTAATCTACAAGGAGAGGCAAAAAAATTCCTTTTGATCAAATGAGGCATAAATAATCGAGAAAAAAATGTGGATATGATGAAGTCGTCTATCACTTTAAGCCTGATTTACGCAATAGTTTGGATGATATACATCCTCTGAAGAAATACTCGCATGTAAGTCGTATTTTCTAAAATATTTCTTCCGATTTCATGACATTGCATCTGTACACCGAGCAGTAGGAGGCTCCGTCGCTGACATCAACAATTAACACCTCCCCATTGGTCTTGAACGCCTTCCCGATATTTGGCAAGAGGTTGTAAACTTAGTGTGGGTGATTGATTACACAGAAGGAATGTAATGCAATTCTACTTGTAAATTCATTAAAATTTCATTTACACGTGTCTTGCCATTACTTAATTTACTGCCCTCGTATTGCAAAATCACCACTTAATTACTAAATGTGGATTGTTATGAGCTTTTTTGACCTGAAAGTGGGAGGGATGCGTATTAAACGAAAAATGCAGTATGATCGTTTTGAATGATTCTTTCATTTAATAAGACTGTTGGAAACTGGAATAGCACCCAGATAATAATTTTTATTATGAAACACTTCTGGAAATGACTCACAAGTCCGTCCTTAAGTTTACGGGTGATAGAATGCCATACAGTGTAATAAAAGTTAATGTAGTAGGTTGTCAGTAGGTGGTCATAAAAAATATTACTCGATATCTGGACCTTTAGCATCAGTTCCTTTCAAATGGATCGAAGTGAGATTTCAGGTATATATACTCAAAGGGTAAAAGCTTAAAATTTAGTGAACTGTGATAAAATGGTTCTTAAAGTTACGATTATAGAAGAAAATCAAAATTTTGTATCAAACGTTTACTTCCACCAGGCGCAAAATGCTCAGAGCTAATGAAAAGTTGAAGAAGCGTTGGTAAGGCGCATGTAACACAAAAGAGGATGAGTCATGCACCCACAAAAGCAGCTCTGTCAACGGCCAACAAAAGTAGTATTGGTGAGCACGAAGGAAAGTTGCATAAGATAAAGCCAAGATATTAATTGCAAAAAAACCTTCGCGAGAACTTCAGCATAACATACGATAAAAAGCGGGTATGAAGTATTGATTCTTCATATGCTGTATATGCTGACGCAATAACTGTGGAAGTCAAAATGCATATGTGTTTGTGCAAGCATAAAGATTCCGTATTTAGGGATACACGTACCGTTCAAAATGTTATTAAGGTTTCGCATGCACTGAGAACTTCGCGCGGGATAAAAGTGGGCGTTGCATTACGTATTGACATAGCTGCGAACTCTTCCGGTTTTTCCGGAAGATTTTCCACCACTAATTTTTATTCACGAATTTGAGCTTAAAATAAGTCCAAAATTTTATTGTAAAATAAAACTGTTTGAAGATAGTGGTGAAAATTCTTCCGGAAATACCGGAAGAGTTGGCAGCTATGCTATTTGCATAAGTGCCAACTACTACGGAATATAATTAACCACTTTTTGGAGACAGTATATTTTTTCAGTATTTTTTCAAAATAGCAACCGGCTCACGCGCCTAGTACTAAAATTTTGCTATATTTTAAGCCGAAAAGTATTGTTAAAAAAAAGTGGTTAATTATATTCCGTAGTAGTTGGCAGCTATGCCTATTGGACATGTTTTGAGCAACTTCTTTTTTAGAAGTTCAACCAACGCCACCTAGATATAGAAAGCCTTACAACTCTTACGTCACCAAGCTTTGACGTCATCATTGAGTACACGGTTAAAAGTTTTATTTTCACAAAATAAAACTATTAAACATTTCCGGTGAATTTACCCATACATACCAATATTTTAATAATTTGAGATCAAAAATATAATTTTTCGACAAATAGCAGTTTTTAACCATGATTAGTTAGATAATATGATAAGGAAATAGATCATAATGCATAATTTTGTATGAGAAAGATATTTTAATTTTAATGCTTAGTTTGAAATTTTCTTTTAATGTTTGTATGATTCACTAGAAATTTTAAATAGTTTCACTTTGTGAAATTAAAACTGTAACTAAGCCACTTTCGTAGGTCAAGTGATGACGTCATTGCTTGAAGACGTAGGGGTTGTAAGACTTTCTGTATTAAGAAGGCCTGTTCCATATTTAGATTGGGGAGAGGAAAATTCCGTACGGGTAACATTTTATCACCTCATTTCATTTACCTTTTCTTTATACATTTTATGATTTAATTGAGCCATAATTTTGCTAAGAGCCACATATTTTCTTTTTTTTTTTTTTTTCAATTTGGTTTTGTGTCTTTAAATTTTAAGGACGTATTCTGTCTGCGGCGTTATTGTGCTTTATACAGAGCTCATCTGTGGCTTATCTTTACATTGTGGAAATTCAAAAGTATTTCTTCTGTACTGGAAAACTATCGTGCTACCTGTCAAACAAGCATTGAAGTGCGAACCGCAATTTTTATCGTAATTTTATGAATGAGGAAAAGAATTCAAACGTCAACTCCTAATCAGGGGGATCGAAAATTATTGCTACCTGAAAGAACTATAAAATAATGCTCCGTATTGTACGATTTACACTTTATGATTTCAACGCCTAAAAATCGACCTCAGAAAATTTTCCGTTAAATGCAATAAGTTTTGAGTCCGAGATATAGTATATTAATGTCATAATTTTTTGCTTATTTGATTTGACCAAATCTATCACATTTGATCTAAAGACACAGGAAAAAAATCTAATTAATTGTTGAAAAATAAACTTCTAAATATTATTTTTGTAATACTCATTGAGTGAGAGTTATTTTGCGTATTGAACTTTATCAGAAATTGGTTTTTCATTTTCTTATTTACTCGACGCACTGAAAAATAACTATTTTATACTCAATAGAAGTACTTGACGAAATGGTTTATATTAATAATATCAGAGTTACCAACTGCGTCGGAATATGAATAACGTCTGTATGTAAACAGTACTTTATTTTAAACATTTTTTTCGGAATGAAAATCAGCCCCACGTTTAGCGTCGGAATTTGGCGATAATTTAAGCCAAAATTATTGTTTGAAAAAAGTGGTTAATTATATTCCGGAGCAGTTGGCTACTCTGATGAAACCATAAGATTA
This sequence comes from Cheiracanthium punctorium, assembly GCA_038373885.1. Classification (NCBI taxonomy): domain Eukaryota; kingdom Metazoa; phylum Arthropoda; class Arachnida; order Araneae; family Cheiracanthiidae; genus Cheiracanthium; species Cheiracanthium punctorium. The sequence goes on along the minus strand of JAWZYV010002247.1, from coordinate 15,666 downwards.
AAATTTCAATCTGACACTCGCTGTTAGTAAATCATTTGCTTTTGTAAATAATGAGGAATTTTCCAATTTTAACATGAATGGAAGTACCTACAAATAGATAAGCTACCTGCGAGTACCTACATTTAATATTTGGAAGTACACCAAAAATTTGGCAGCGATCATTTAATATATTACAGATATTGCGGGTATATGGTTAATTATAGTTGGCAGCAGTGGAATTTATAGTTGTAGTTGAATGCATAAATTACACTTAAAATGATGTTTTTTGTTGAGAAAAAATAAGAAGTACGCTTTATTAAAGATTAAGAATTTGTATGCAATAAAATTTTAATATTGAAGAAAGAGAAAATACATATTCTTCAGAATTTCTGTCTGCTTTTCAAAGAGTGCTTGTCAAAACACATTTCTTCTTTCCCAATCTGGGTCAAAAATCTCATTACCTGTGTCTGAGTCATCTAAATTCACTTTTTGATGAAATCAAATGTGCATTTAATAGATAAAATGAACAAATATGCATTTTGTGTATTTATCGTACAGTGATGCATTTAGTAACAACATTTTGATACTTAAAAATGTTCGAAATTGAAATGAATATTGCAACATCGTCAACGAATCGACCCCCATTTTGTTTTGTAAAATGTATTTCTTTTCGCATACACTGAAATTTTGTGGCTTACAGTCAATCGATGAGCTTCGATATTTGTTTTTATGCTTTCATTCTCCAAAATGAAACTGGTGGTTTTTTTCCCACGGAATTGATTGAAATATTATTTTCATTCAATCCTTTTAATATTTAAAATGTATTAATTTTTACATATGTCAGACACAGTATGACATAGCGTCGGACACAGTATGAATAATAGCGTGGTTAAACAATATCTCAACCATCAAATAATACGTATGATTCAATATTGTTTTTAATATGGCTTCTATTTAATATTATAGGTAAATCCCACTTTAAAAAACTAATAACGCATTTCCTTTTTAAAAATTTTTTAAGTAAGAATAACCTGTGATTAAAAAATTCATATACAGTGTATGTAAAATATTTCTTTAATTGTTGGTTGAAGATTCTTTCATGTTTAAAACCGTTTTGTAATTTTCAAAAGCTGCTAATTTTGAAACCATTTTTCTGGCTAAACATATTAAGATTATGTTTCAAATATTTTTAAACCTTAGGTAAACTTGAAACGAGGCAAGTAGGAAATCTAAAACGTGTTTCATTTCTTATGTGTTTTCTTGGACATAAAAGTAAAATCAACAAAAGCATGTGTGGGCGTAATTTTTAGTTAAATCTTACATCGCTAACTTTTAAAATAGTAGACGACTTGTTAATCAGAAACTTGCGAGTAGCGCCCGTAAGCGATCAGACATAGTTATGGACATCCCGTACATTTGATACTCTTAAAGCTCTTTAAGACCCTTAAAGTGGCATAACTCACATTTTTCCAGTTTTTAAATTTTTTCTAGAGTTTCGGCACCAAATAGTACGTCACTTTGACGTCGTAATACACAGTTATTTCATTTGCAAATTTTCCGTTAATTATGGGGCACCTTGTACTTAAAATATTTATTAAAATGTTGCTGAGGCAGCAGTATGTAAACCTCGCACGAAGCGGTTAACATTCTTAATTGGTGCAGTACATTACATATGACTTGGTACTGATACGTGTTTAATAGCACAAAAACAACTACCAAATCGCTGTGCTGAGAGGATTTTGCAATGCATCCCAGGAAGCTTGGAGAGGCCTCCTAAGGTAACGTGACCTGAACACTTCGTTCGCTTCACCGCCGTACTGAAGAAAATCTAATTTTAAGATATCATTTTAAATAGTATTATTTTGGTTTGTTAAAACAATGTGTAAAAAAAGGTCTTGACATTAAAAATACCTTTTCAGCATTTTCAGATACTTTAATTTTTCTTTCTACAATCTCAAATATTCATTTTCATTTAAAGAACTTTATGTAAAATCTTTTGAAAATATGTATATAGATATTTACACCTCCAATAAAAAAGTGCTCTAAGCATAGGTAATAGTGAATAAATGATACTGTCTTGCAATATTTTAGAACTATTTCAGTAAAGAAAGCAAGTGGCTTCTATTATCATCATTATGGAGATATTTATTTGTAAATCTCTCATACTTAAAAAAAAGTTAATTGAGTATGAGAAATTTATGAGAAAAAAAACAAAAATGTATTAGTAACCCAAAAATAAAATCTTGACATTCTTTAATAGGAAATGAGTAACGATTGGCTGACACTATCTGCCAAATAAGCAGGAAGTCTAATGACGTTGAATACATTCCACTTCTATTTTGCAGGTACAGTGACTTGGAGTTTAGCAGGCATAGAATAAAGTTGCTACATTCGCCTTGAAATTTTTAAACGCGACCTGTTACTATACATATTAATTCACGCAGTACTAGCAATACCTCCTACATATAGAAATCCAAAGAACTGCTACGTCACTAAGCTGTGACGTTATTATTAGGCCTACACTTATAAGTTTTATTTTCATAAAATAAAACTATCAAAAATTTCTGGTGAATTTACTCGCGCATAACAACATTTTGATAATTTGAGATAAAAAAATAATTTTACGGTTACTTGCAGTTATTAACCATAACTAATTAAATAATATTGCTGGCTTGCGCCTGCAGTAAGGAAAGAAATTCTGTAACTCCCCTCGGAAAAAAAAAGATGAAATTCCTTAATAAGGTACAAGTTCCGTGAGGAACGCACCTGCACAGGTGATAAAAAAATCTTATGACACAAAGCGGTAAGATTTTAAAACGGCCTAAGAAAATAGGCATTCGTTATTCTCATCTTAGCAATACGAGAAATAGACATAAGCGAATAATTCAAATTTGGTTTCAGGGAATAACTTGTTAGGTGGTCGCACAACACAGGTGTTTTGCTAGAAAAGTGTAAAAAAATTAATAATAACGAGTGGGTCATAAAGTAAGAATTCAACAAAGCTTTGGTCAGATAATTTTAGCGAGTCTTTTGTTTGGTAAGGTGTTTACGAGAGAGAGAGAGAGACTTTTTATGAAAATGGAAAACGTACCAGGGAGCAGATATATAGTAAGGGGGAGAAATGAATAGCATTGATGCACGTGTTTGACCCATTGATATATATGCTAATGTTTAGCATATATATCAATGGTTTGACCACATGCGAGTAGGAGAGGAAAAAATCTTCGCGTCCGAAAATAAAAGGCGAGGTTGTCATTGAGGGAAAATTGTCAGTGGTACAAAGAAAATTGAGATTTTAAGTAAAGTTATGGGAAAAAATGCTAGGGAAAAGAAACTTCGCAAATAAAATAATTCAAATTCGATTTTGTGTATTTTATAACTAATACAGTGGTGGAGGACTTAAAATACACCCTATAATTGCAATAAATAGTAGTTAAGTGTTGAAAGAAAGAAAATTTTTATATAATCCATAAATGAGTCAATTGGATTAATCAAGCTGTAGACGTTAGAAGTTATAACAGTTATATTACTGTATTTCTGATGGCTATCTGAATTTCAGAATCTTGGAGCAGAAAAAAAAAATTACTTTTAAAATATTCAACTAAATCTCCTTTTTACTATTTTCCAGTCTTTTACTGAATTTTCCAAATGCTATTAATGAAGAAAAAGAATCGTTACTTTTGTAATTGATAATCTGAATCAAATATAAAAATTTAAATTTCTTAAAGATATTCCATTTTTTTAAGAGCTTTTAATACCACAGCCTTAACGTTACTGTTGCATTAGCGCAGGAAAGGAATCTTTTCTCAGAATTGCCCAACCACAACACCCCTATTGTTATGTATGGGTTCGCCTGCTGTAGAACGTCCAGTATGTGAACATATTAATATATGTACACTGGTCAGTCCCCTCCCTGGGTTATTTTCTGAGGGAAGGCAGCAAGAAATCGTTTTCCCAGAATTTTGCGGAACGCTTGTCGTCAAGAGATTTTTTATTCTTCGTTCGGACTGCAAGCAATAGCAGTAGTTTTATCCAAGAACTGTGTGTGTTGCGTGATCCTCCTCCCGTTTCGTGTGACAGTGGATTTTCTTACAAGTGGATAAAAATAAAAATGGAACTTTTAACTGAAACCAACTGGTTTTTAACTTAGCCCAGCAATGTTAATTAATTAATTTATGGCTTTGTTAAGAACTTTTTGGTTTAGACGTGGGCTGATATTTTTAACGGGTAAGTCAATTCTGTTATAAAATATAAGCATGTTAAACATTAATATTTTATTGTGTTGTATATTATTCACAGACGTGCCAAGTTTCAGGATTTTTTTCTTAGAGTCTTAAGCTTTTTTATCCTATTTTGGGCCTCAAGATGTTTTTAATTTTTTCAGATTTTTAAATTTTTATTTATAGATTAAAACTTTTCCCAATTTTCAGCGTTTATTGTATTATATTATTTATTTATACATAGTTTCTTGTATGTATTTTTAAGGACCTATATTTTCTGATTTTTTTGTCAAATTTTGAAATTTATTTAGATTATAAAAATCAAGGAATAAAATAGTGCTCTTTATACTGACATAAAAGAGAAACAAATTATGTCTGCATTCATTATATGTGCATTTTAATCGGAAAAGATCTGCATAAAAAATATCAAGCTTTTTGACTTTTAAAAACTTTGCAAGTTTGTATTCAACAGGGAAAAAATTGCTAAAAATCCTACTTTCCTCGTTAGGAAGAAGCTGATGCAATAAAATATAAAAGTACATCAAAATGAAAATAGATCTTTATTTGAAGTTTATATTTCTTTTTAATAACAAATAATGTACATTTTATTTTTATGTTTTTTCGTGGGCAAGAAGGCTCATAACATGAAAGTTCAGTAATATAAAATAAAATGTTTACACGAAATAAGTATTTTAAACATGGGTTTATTAATAATTAATTCCATAATTAGTCCTCTATTGCAACTATCAACCCATTAAAAATAATGATTATTATTATTATTATTATTATTACATGTATGACTACACCCCTGGGACTAATTTTGTTAAAAATACTTAGTTAAATCACAAAATATCTGTTTGTTTTTAAAAAAATGTCTGATGAAATTAAAAAGGAAAGCTTTTTGTGAAATTAACTGAAATTATTTCTTGATTCAACAAACATTGGTTAATTCATCAAATAATACCGTTAGTTCCAGAAAAATCTTTTAATTTAATCAAACATTTTCTTAAGAACAAAATTTTTTCATTGATCAAAGTCTTAATTTCACAAAGTAAAACTATTTAAAATTTCTGGTGGATGCTACAAATATTAGACAATATCTTAAATAACGAATTAAAATTAAAATACCTGTCTCATACAAAATTATTCATTTCGATCTATTTCCTTATCATATTATCTAATTCGCCACGGTTAAAAACTGCCATTTTTCATAAAATTATATTTTTTATCTCAAATTATTAAAATATTGTTAGTTCTGAGTAAATTCACCAGAAATTTTGAATTGTTTTATTTTGTGAAAATAAAACTTTTAAGCGTAGGCCAAATTATGACGTCAAAGCTTGGTGACGTAGGAGTTGTTAGGCTTTCTTTATCTAGGAGATGTTGTTAGAACAAACCGGTCTCCACGAAAGTTAGGGCGAGATCCAAGTGAAACACAATTCGAACGTTTTCCTCGTCGAACACGGTAAACTTCGAAATGTATCAATGTTTCTTATTCAACAGAAACAAAACAATCGTGTTTTGATCACGTGACAGCGCGATAGGCTTGTTCATTGGAACCATTCTGGGGACTGAACTGGGAACTGGGGACTGAAAAACGTTCGATTCGAACTCGATCACGCGCGTTTCACTTGAATCTCGCCCTTAAGGCCGACGTCCAGTTAAGTGCGTTTCAGTACGCTATAATGGGAACCCAATGTATTTTTCAGAATCTTGAAGACGCACTGCGGAGAAATGAGCCCCCACTGAGCGGTGGGCGTGCTTTTGTGGTTTCACGCGTTATCCTTTGGCGGTGGTCATTAAAAGTCAATAAATTCTTCGACCCTGCACTGTATCCCCCCTTGTACAATGCCTTGACCATTAAAAAAAATCCCGCTGCGTCCGGAAAAAGACGCAACTGGAAATCGGCCTTTACATTCCTGCATCTACTCCGTAAGCCCATAGCTAACCTCTCACTTCTCCTTTCTTCATCCTCCCTGACCACGTGCCAGGCAGTAGCCAGTGGCAGACACTTGGTGTATGAGCGGCGTGGCAAAAAAGAACATACGTCACAGCAAGACATACTGAATGAATTGCCTGCCAGGAGGAGGGATTACCTATCTCTGGAATTTCCCGTGTTGCTCATGGCTTGAATTTCTTAAAGGAAAGGGCGGAGCTGAAAGAACAATTCAATGACATGTAAAATGGAGAAGAAAGACACTTTTGGCTATTTTTGGGGGTGACGAGTTATCCGGGGAAGAATTAAATTTGTGACGAGTAAATGAGGGTTATTTAACATTATTGTGTATGAAATTTTGCCGGGACCAAAGGAAAATGACGACTTAAACGGAGTGACGACTTATCCAGGTGACGACTTAACGAGGTTTTACTGTATTACTTTAATGGGTTGTTTACTGCACTAGAGAATTAATTATGAAACTAATTACGATATTTTGGAAACCATTAAGGTGCTGGCCGGTGTTTGATATTTTGTCGTTGACGATATCACTCCAAAAACGTTATGGCTTTGGTTCAAAGGTGGCATAGGGCTGGGCCGACGCCGTTGTCATTTTAACCGACACCGATCCAAAACCACCCCGTACTTATGGGACATACGCTCGGCGAGCGGACCTAAATCGGACCCCTCCACAAACGGTGTCTCCTGGGCGATGTCGCCCATGCGTATGCTGCGTCGGAATGTGGGTGTCGGCCCAAAACTTATCCGATAGGGCTGTGTTTGCTGGGATTGATTTAATTTTCATTCCATCAAATACAGATATAAATACCAATAGCTAACCTACTGCATTATTATCGACAAAGTTGCAGAATAAGATCTTCCAATACATATCTACATCTATATGTATACTTGGTTATGAAATAAGCATTCAATCATATAATTTTTCCGAAATATCATAATAAAATTTTGTAAAAATATGTAATTGCTTTGAAGTGTCAAACTTCGGAAATAAAATGCTGCCGGTATATTTAATAAGCAACATGAAATTCATCTTTCAAGAATCATTTAAATTTGCTTACCTAACAACATTCAAGTCTGTCATAAGCTGTCATTTTAAAATTTCATTTGAAGAGAAAATTCTAGTATTCCATTCCATTCTTTCATAGGCAATGGATGTAGCATTTTTGATATCCATTGTATATTTTTTATTTTCTACATATCTTCCTTTGAGTCTAAGCTGAAATGCAATTCCGAAATTTTATATTTCTTTTTAAAACATGTACAGTATACATGCCTAAAGCATAATGACAATAGCTGTAATGAAACTAATGTGCTTATAATGTCATATATACATAAAAATTTTATTAAAAAACCCCGACGTTTCCTTAAATAGAATATGCTAAAATAGCTTTCTTTTTTTGCAAACATGCATTCAAATAGCTATGTTCGAAGAAAGATTTTCTTGTATGTGCTTTTCTATGACATTGTAATTTTAAATTAAATAAATAATTCAATATTTCTTAAGTGAATAAAATCATTATTAAAAACTTCAGTAAAATATAAAAATATTGCTAAGTAATCATCAGTGGATTTGTATTTGTAAGGTCTTGATCGAAAAAAAATGTATTATTTGTTACGAAGTGCTTTTTTTTCCCTTTCAATAATAGAAATCAATACTTTCAAGATGCGTTTGTCACAAGGACTTATTAAAAACATTCAGTTGTGAGTGGAGGATGTCCGAAATCAGTTTATTCAGGTGCTGACTAAATTTCGTTCAGTGCTGACTAAAAGGGAATATTTTATTATAATATAACTTTTGTTGTATATGTTTAAAAAATTATGCTAAGAAAAAGTACTGCACATGATATAAACATGTTTTTAATATTTCTACTGAAATATTACCTTTTTTGTAACAATTTTTGACTATGAAACTTTTCACAATATTAGTGCATCAGAGCAACATAAGCTTAATATTTACTTTTGAAAACGATGAATTACTGCTGATAGCTGGACACTTATCTAAGAACAAAAAGATTATTCTGTCATTTTGTTTCATTTGTCAAAGATGCCAACTACTACGGAATATAATTAACCATTTTTTGTAAACAGCATATTTTTTAGGATTTTTTTTCTGAGGAGCGCCGGCTCAATCGCTTTGCAAAAAAAAGTTTTTATTTTTTAAGCTGAAAGTTATTGTGTAAAAAAGTGGTTAATCATATTCCGTAGTAGTTGAGAGCTATGGATTTGTTGATCGATTTTACCTATTGTGTAAAAGTTGGAGTGGTCATACATGCTTCAGATTTGGCATATTATAATACAGGTACATTCTCAGGGTCCACAGTACTAAAGCAACATGTATTTTTAGCTTTTCCTATAACCAGCTGTTTTAATTTTTTACCGGCTGCGCTACATGCCGGTAAAACAGTTATTCTATCGTTGACATATTTTCATTTTGCAAGTATCCCCGTGGACTGATAAATTTTCGCTTGAGATTGCGCAAAATATTAATCTACAGAACCTCATCTAATTAAAAAATGTCATGCATCTCGTGATTTTCTATAAACAAAGGCAATCTTTTAGTGAAATTGGCAACTAAAATCCCGCAGTAGCCCCGCTCTACTGGTCCCGCAGTAGCCTAGTTTATAAGCTCCGCTCTCATAAGACCACGAAATGTCAAGCGGCGCCAACATTTGTCAGAGTTTTAGAGGGTAGAAACCTCTCTCGGCTGAACTGCTGTGAAACCGTGAACGCAATTGAGAGCTGGTGCATTTAAAATCTGTTCGTGATTCCAACGTCCTCCATGTTTGAACCAGACCTCTGAGGTTACCGACCCAGGTGATAATCCTCTCTCATCTGGAATATATAAAATATTAGGAGGACACAATCTAAGTCGGCTTTCCTCACTCTGGAACTCATTAAAATAGAAGCCGATCTTTTTCAGCCATGGCCGTTTTAACCCGTAAGCAGTCGCGCTGGGGTAAATCTCATCCCAGCGACTTTTTTTCTTCGTAAAATGGGAGAATTTTTTTGAGAACAAGTTTGCCCCGTCTTCTACCTTTCTAAGTCAAATTCTAGTTGGGGTGGGTGAAGGAATTTCATTTCTTTGTTATCCGGAAGGGAAGAAAATTCCACTTTGGGATTAAATACTCCCGTGCGACTAACAACGTTTCATTAGGTTGTTAACGTAAACTAAGTATAAACTAAATGTAAATTAACTATAAATAGACATCACACTACTAGTATGTATTGACAAAAGGCTATTAAATGAAATTAATATCATATTAATAAAGTAATTAGTGTTTTTCGGTATAAAGCATGTCATATGCGATTTTCTTCTCAGAAAGCATGGTATTTAAAGAAACTGCCAGAAAATCTCTAAATAAATATAAAAAGCACGATTTCTTCCCATGAAACGTAACAGAACTGATGTATTTTATGTTATAAGTCCACAAATTTGTTTTTAGAACGTTTTTGTCAAAAATATAAAGAAGACAAAATGGGGTAAGATTTACCCCATGCGACTGCTTAAGTTACAAAAGTAGACGCGCGTGCTTACGGGTTAAGGCTTCTTCAGTGATCCAGAGATCGTCGCGGGTCGTTTGTCCAATTATCACTTGTAAGCAATAAATTTTTCGCACTCAGAAGAAAGCGGGAGATACTCCGGACTATAGGTAATTGGGGACCGTGGATATTGCGGTTTTTACACTTGTTGTCCCCCCCACATCTATTTTTCGGTAGAGGACACCCCATGTGTCGCCGCCAGTCGCAGCTTCCTAACCATGTCAAATTTCCCCGTACAAATACATTGTAGCCGCGACGGCCTCTGGATCACTGAAGAGGCCTTTATATGGAAGATCAGGCACCACTCCGCAATTGCCAGAGGGCATTGGAAGCAATAAAAACAACTAAAGCATGGTCGATATCGTTAGAGAATCCACCCAAAACTCCGTGCGGAATAATGTACCTTTCCTTGAATGACTAAAGCCATGCATTCGAAGCTGCGAAATCAGACATACCAAGATTTTTGAAAAGAACAAGGCAGTTCTCTGAAGCATTGACCCTGATTCGACACCTCTTAGGTACACATTGACTGAGAACAAAAGCTTTTACGGTATCAGGGGGTCTACTCAAAACCTCCTAGATATAGAAGGCCTAAGAAAAGAAGCTTTTACGTTATGGATAGGTCTTCTAAGTTGACTTCATCGCAGTTTTACTTTCACAAATTAAAACTATTTAAAACTTCTGGCGAATGATACTAATTTTAAAAAAACATCTTAAGTTGAAGATAAAAATTAAAATGCCTTTCTGATAAAAGAATAATTTATTGTGGTCTATTTCTATATCATATTATATAATTAGTAATTGTTAAAATTTACTATTTATCGTAAAACTAAATTTTTTATCCTAAGTCATTAAAATGCTTTATGCGGGAGTAAATTCACCACAAACTTTGGATAGCTTAACTTTGCGAAAATAAAATGATGACGTAAAAGTTTCTATTCTCAGTTATTGTATATCTAGGAGGTGCTGGTCTAGGGCGAGATTCAAGTGTAACGCGCGTGATCGAATTCGTATCGAACGTTTTTCAGTCCCCAGTTCCCAGTTCAGTCCTCAGAATGCTTGCTTCCAATGAACAAACCTATCGCGCTGTCACGTGATCAAAATACGAGTGTTTTGTTTCAGTTGAATAAGAAACATTGATACAGTTCGAAGTTTCCCCTGTTCGACGCGGAAAATGTTCGAATTGTGTTTCACATGAATCTCGCCCCTAGTGTTTAGGCGATATGTCAGTCTTATTTTCACAAAGTAAAACTATTTAAAATTTCTGGTGAATTTACTCACACATACAAAATTTTAATGATTTATAATTTAAAATTGAATTTTACGACAAATGGCAACGTTTAACCATCACTAATTACAAGATATCATGCAGAAATAGTCCGTTCTGAATTATTTTTTATTCGAAAGGTCTTCAAATTTTATATTTAAGATACTGTCTAATATTTGTCGCATTCACCAGAAATTTTAAATAATTTTACTTTGTGAAAGTAAAACTGCAATGACGCCTGTCTTGTAGTTTTGATTATAACGCAAACGCTTCTGTTCTCAGAAAATCGTTTAATCCTTCCTCATGCACTTCTTCATATCGTTAATATATTCAAACTTCTTTTTTTAACGCTACTCACATCAGGATTGCTAATGTGGCAATTTTCTGCTTGAAGTTTAGTAGAAGTTCTAGAGCAAAATTTTTGGAAGTTAAAACCGAAAACACATAAATTCAGCAACACCAGAACTTCAAAAACTTTCTTGAGGTCTCCACATGATTTGGTTGGTCGGTGACAATTTTCCGAGAAACTAGAAATTGAGTGATCTGCAGCGAAGAAGAATTCAAATTCCTTCTGAACAAGGCAACCGACACTGTTTTCTGTAAACTTTTTCGAAAGCTATCAGAATGGGCCAATTTTTAGTAAATTTTACTGATTGTATTTTGAACTGTATTTAAGGAAATAACAAAAATGTTAGCAAATATTTCATTTTGCATTTCCCACTATTTCATTGCTTCTCACTCGCCATCAGATCTAGATATTGTAATGCAATTGTTGTCATTCTGTAGGGTATTTTCTGCTCTTTCTAAATATGGGGTTACTTTTTGTCTACCGTGTTTGGGAACTTCAGAAATGAAAGATTTACTGAGTTTTTGAACTTTTTCATTCTATTCCTGATATTGGGAAAACAGTTGGACACAGACCAGGGATTCTACGTTCATTTGCGAATTACGTAATAATGATTAACGGGAATAAATTGAAATTTGGTGACAAAATAGTTGATCTCTCTACTCAAAATATAACGTCGATTTTTAAAAAAAGTTTTTTATCAGATTATGAGATTTTGTACAAATTGTTTCAAACTGCGTAAATATTTGTTCGCTCATCACGCAATATCCGGTAAAGTAACTAAAATGAAATTTGATGATAAGATAAGTGGTCAATCAGCTCAAACATAGTCGTCAATTTAAAAAAAAAAAGTTTTGATTAGATTTTGAGATTTTGCGAAAATCATTTCAAACTGCATGATCTTAACTGTAGGATTAAGCCAGTTACTTGGAATCAGACTTTTTTAGCACTCAATTTCTGATACCTAGAACCCTCTGGAGGTAAGGGAAAATTGCATGAAATTGAAGACAAATGTCTAAATGGGTACTAAATAGCACCATTTGGTAACAGTTCTGAAATAAAATCTTATTATAATAAATTATTGGGCAAAGTGTCAATTACTGTTGCAGTGTCAATCACTGGTGTGCCTACCCTATATACCGATTGCTTAGAAAATAAGTATTTCCATTTGAGTGGACTGTAGCTTGAAAGAATAATCCGAATGAAACCGATTATCAGTAAGCACACAAATCGGGCAGGGTGAAGAAGAGTGGATTAATTAAAAGGAAATAGTTGCAATGATCGCCCACAGAGGGCACTTTTGAATGCATTCTGTGTATTGCAAGAATAAAGAATGAAAACGTAAAATCACATGACGTAGCTAATTTATTGAAAATTGCTACTACAGACAATGCGATAGCTTCAATTGCAGAGGCAGTTTCTTCTTGCGCGAGGAGAGGTACTGGTTCTCCCACCCCCCCCTCTTGAATTCCCGTTGAGCAGCTGAAACGTTTGAGTTGTTTTAAACGTTTGAGTTGCTGCGCAAATTTAAAGCCAAAGCGCAATCTGGCGAACTAAGAGGCATCTCGGCAGTGTTGCCATAAAGTTTTGAACTAAAACCGCAAGAGGTTGCTAGAAAAGTAGCAAAATGTCGCAAAAGTGACGTCACAGCCACTGGTAGTAATGTTGTAGAAAAATCGTAAATCTTAAAATTCAGTAGCATGATGCTTTCAAAAGTAGAAAAATTTGTGCAAAGTTGCAAGATCTTGCTCATTGCATCTCGTACGAAGTTACTGGCAGAAATGACAGCTTCTTCAATTTTCTGATGATTACAACGGCGTTTGCACTGGCAGCGCCATCAGTCGGTGGTTGTTGCAGTAACTTTTTATTATCATTTCATTCTTCTTCCAAATTTTCGTTTAGTTAGTGCAGCGATTTTGATTTAATTTGAACTATACCATTAAACAAGAGGCAGCTCCAAATAGAGATACTTATTTATGAAATACCGGTATGGATATATAAATACACACACACACACGAAACATTTTCCTCAAAACAATAATTTTCGATTTCTACACCAGAAATATCTTTCACAAAATGTATCTTAGTCTAACGATACGCAGTTCGTTACCTTTTTTATCGCAAAATCTGGAATATGTTGAAACAGAAATCCATCAACACGACAACAACGAAAAAAATATTCTCGTACTTCTTCTGCCAGATTGAAATTAGAGCTCACTTATATCCTGTAGGGAACGTATCTTGAACAAAAATTCAGTATACGTAATAAAAAAGAGCAATTTAAAATGACAAAAGTCTATTTTATCTGTCTTTGTTACAAAATAAAATGAAATCTTCGTTTAGAAAAAAGATTACGAATTCAGTGACAAACAGGTTTTTCTCCTTTTTACAAAGGGATCTTTTAGATATTAGTTACGCCTATTGTAATAAAATTATCTAGCGTTTATTTGGATTTCTAAGTGTTAATGAAGACTGTTCTTTCCTTAAATCTAAAAGTATATTTTGTTAAACAGATTAATTTTATCTGTCTTTCTTACAAAATAAAATGGAATCTTCGTTTAGAAAAAAGATTACGAATTCATTGACAAACAGGTTTTCCTCCTTTTCACAAAGGGATCTTTTAAATATTAGTTACGCCTATTGTAATAAAATTCTCTGGCGCTTATTTGTATTTCTAAGCGTTAATGAAGACAGTTCTTTCTTTAAATGTAAAAGTATTTTTTTAAAAACAGATTAATCCTATTAGCTTAGCTGAGATAAGCATTTTTAACCTGTAGAGGACCAACACGCGGAGAATACACGGGATCTAACGCTCCGAAACTGAGCTTTGGGCCATCGGCCCAAATAATTTACGCAGCTAATCGAAATTTTACAAAAAAGTACCATGTATATTCAGCATTTCAATATAATGACTCAAAATTTTGAAGTTATGAAAACCGTTACCTTATAGCGCCATCTAGTAGTAGTATTAAAAAATTCAAAAGCATAAGTCCGTTAACGAATTATGCATACGCAGCCGTGGGCTGGTAAATGTGGGTCGCGCGCATACCGGAGGCTAGTCGCGAACGGGCTAAATTACCGTATATGTAATGTATTTTGGAAGAAGGAAGGAAATGCAAAACATTTCAAAAACTAATGAAACTAAAATTATTCTATTGCATTTTTAACAACAGATGATGTAATAAATTTTAGTATGGATAAATATTGTTTTCGTTTGGATATACTCTTATTTGTTTTCTGTGGTTTTTAAATCTTACATATTTATTTAGTTTTCGATTAATTCTAAGAAAATAAGCCGAAACAATTTTGATGATAATTCATTGTTTGGTTTGTGTTATGCAAAGCCTAGAAGAGGTGCATCTGCCTACGTGGGTAAGTGCCTTGGTAGGAAGAATTTTTAATACCATTTATGAGACTTGTGTCTCTTTTTTTGTCGTCATTTTCGGTATCAGTTGAAAACGTTATTTATTTTTCCTAGGCTTTATTCACGAGTACTGAGCCTCGACTCCACAAAATATTTTTGAATGATCAAGTAAGATTTTGACATTTAAATTTTTATACATAATGATTTTAAAAGAAATAATCCCTTGTTCAAGAAACTGATATCAGGAATTTATCTATTATTACTGGTATTAGCAAAAATCGAAGAAAGACGCTATAACTAACTAATTCTAACTTAGATTCGAACGTTGCATGTGCAGAAAACAGACGAAAACTCCAGAACGTTAATTCGTTGGCCACGCGGCCGGGCCCGATCGTGGGACCTTTGCACTCCAGCCGTCTACCATGCTCAGTGACATATCCACTCAGCCATCGGGATCCAGATGATAATTGAAAAAATTACACATACTATTTTATTGAAAATAGTATAAGAAGACTGGGCAAACACAAGCAAATTTTTCTATAGTTTTTTTTAACTTGACTTAAAAGTACTTTTTTATAAACCTAATGTATTAGGTTAAGAGTTTTGGTTTCAGCATTCCAATTATCTAGGACATTTAAAATTATTTTTACTTTTAATCACATTAACAAACCTAGATTACAAACATGCCATTTTTTTGCTCTCTTTCATTTTGCAAAAGTTGCAGTTAACAAAAGTTTCGGTTGTATCAAATAAACGATAGCAATTAAAATTTAATATAACTTGAATTTAAGGCTGCTTAAAGTTAAGCAATTACCACAGGAGTTTCTTAATGGAAGATGAATCACTTTTTCTATATTCTTAAGATACCCCTGAGAAGAGCACTTACTGGCGAACTGGGGAATTTTTCTTAGCCTCGAATGAGATAATCACTGAGAGTTTCCGATAAATAGATCTAATCTGTGTCGTGACAATGAATATTAATTTCAGCATTAT
>JAWZYV010002245.1:0-31029 GCA_038373885.1 Cheiracanthium punctorium | reverse complement strand
TTTATTTAAAATGACTTTCAACAAAGGGTCGTAATTGTTGGAAATAATGCAGAAATACACGTTATAACAATGGTCTTCATGAATGTGTGTCAATAATATACTTTGAAACAGTGGACTAAACCTTTATTTAAAATGACTTTCAACAAAGGGGCGTAATTGTTGGAAATAATGCAGAAATACACGTTATAACAATGTTCTTTAAGAATGTGTGTCAATAATATACTTTGAAACAGTGGACTAAACCTTTATTTAAAATGACTTTCAACAAAGGGGCGTAATTGTTTGAAATAATGAAGAAATACACGTTATAACAATGGCCATTAATAATGTGTGTCAATAATATACTTTGAAACAGTGGACTAAACCTTTATTTAAAATGACTTTCAACAAAGGGGCGTAATTGTTTGAAATAATGAAGAAATACACGTTATAACAATGTCCATTATTAATGTGTGTCAATAATATACTTTGAAACAGTGGACTAAACCTTTATTTAAAAGGACTTTCAACAAAGGGGCGTAATTGTTTGAAATAATGAAGAAATACACGATATAACAATGGTCTTTCAGAATGTGTATCCATAATATACTTTGAAACAGTTGACTAAACCTTTATTTAAAATTACTTTCCACAAAGGGGCGTAATTGTTGGAAATAATGCAGAAATACACGTTATAACAATGGTCATTATGAATGTGTGTCAATAATATACTTTGAAACAATGGACAAAGCCTTTATTGAAAATGACTTTCAACAAAGGGGCGTAATTGCTGGGAATAATGCAGAAATACACGCTATAACAATGCTCTTTAGAAATGTGTGTCAATAATAGACTTTAACAGTGGACTAAACTTACTTAGGAAACAGTGGACTAAACCTTTATTAAAAATGACTTTCAACAAAGGGGCGTAATTGTTGGAAATAATGCAGAAATACACGTTATAAGAATGGTTTTTATGAATGTGTATCAATAATATACTTTGAAAACAGTTGACTAAACTTTATTTATAATGACTTTCAACAAAGGGACCTAATTGTTGGAAATAAGGCAAAAATACACGATATAACAATGCTCTTTAAAATGTGTGTAAATAATATACTTTGAAACTGTGGACTAGACCTTTATTTAAAATGACTTTCAACAAAGGGGCGTAATTGTTGGGAATAATGCAGAAATACACGCTATAACAATGCTTTTTAGAAATGTGTGTCAATAATAGACTTTAACAGTGGATTAAACTTACTTAGGAAACACTGGACTAAACCTTTATTTCAAATGATTTTCAACAAAGGGGCGTAATTGTATGAAATAATGAGAAAATACACGTTAAAACAATGGCCTTTAAGAATGTGTGTCAATAATATACTTTGCCTTTCAACAAAGGGGCGTAATATACTTGAATGTAAGTAATATACTTGGCTTGTAAATAATACTTGTAAGTAGAATACTTGACTTGTAACATACTTGTAATATACTTGACGTGTAAGTAATACTTGTAAGTAGAATACTTGACTTGTAAGTAATATACTTGACTTTCAACAAAGGGGCATAATTGTTGGAAATAATGCAGAAATAGACGCTACAACAGTGCTCTTTAGAAGTGTGTGTCAATAATAGACTTTGAAACAGTGGACTTAACATTTATTGAAAATGACTTTCAAAAAACGGGAGTAATTTTTGGAAATAATGCAGAAATACACGGCATAACAATGCTCTTTAAATATCTGTGTCAATAATATACTTTGAAACAGTGGACTAAACCTTTATTTAAATATCCTTTCAACAAAGGGACGTAATTGTTGGAAATTATGCAGGAATGCACAGTATAACAACCTATTTATAATGTGTGTCAATAATGCACTTATTATCAAAGGGTTTTATTAAAAATGCCTTTGAAGAAAGAGACATTATCGTTAAACGTAAGGCAAAAATATACAGGAAACAGTGTATTGAACCTTTATTTAAAATGTCTTTCAACAAAGGGGCGAAATTGGTTGCAATAATGCTAAAATACACGGTTTAACAATGCTCTTTAAATATCTGTGTCAATAATATACTTTGAAACAGTGGACTAAACCTTTATTTAAAAATCCTTTCAACAAAGGGACGTAATTGTTGGAAATAATACAGAAATACACGCTATAACAATGGTCTTCATGAATGTGTGTCAATAATATACTTTGAAACAATGGACTAAACCTTTATTTAAAATGACTTTCAACAAAGGGGCGTAATTGTTGGAAATAATGCAGAAATACACGTTATAACAATGTTCTTTAAGAATGTGTGTCAATAATATGCTTTGAAACAGTGGACTAAACCTTTATTGAAAATGACTTTCAACAAAGGGCCGTAATTGTTGGAAATAAGGCAAAAATACAGGATATAACAATTCTCTTAAAAAATGTGTGTCAATAATGTACTTTGAAACAGTGGACTAAACCTTTATTGAAAATGACTTTAAACAAAGGGGCGTAATTGTTGGAAATAATGCAGAAATACACGTTATAACAATGGTCTTTATGAATGCGTCTCAATAATATACTTTGAAACAGTTGACTAAAATTTTATTTAAAATGACTTTCAACAAAGGGACGTTCATGCTTGGGAATTATGCAGGAATGCACGGTATAACAATGCTCTTTAAATATTTCTGTCAATAATATACTCTGAAATAGTGGACTAAAACTTTATTTAAAATGACTTTCAACAAAGGGACGTAATTGTTGGATATAATGCAGAAATACACGTTATAACAACGGTCTTTATGAATGTGTGTCAATAATATAATTTCAAACAGTTGACTAAACCTTTATTTAAAATTACTTTCAACAAAGGGACGTTCATTGTTGGGAATTATGCAGAAATGCACGGTATAACAATGCTCTTTAAATATTTGTGTCAATAATATACTTCTGAAACAGTGGACTAAAACTTTATTTAAAATGACTTTCAACAAAGGGACGTAATTGTTGGAAATAACGCAGAAATACACGTTATAACAATGGTCTTTAGAATGTGTGTCAATAATATACTTTGAAACAGTTGACTAAACCTTTATTTCAAATGATTTTAACAAAGGGACGTAATTGTTAGAAATAAGGCAAAAATACACGATATAACAATGATCTTTAAAATGTGTGTCAATAATGTACTTTGAGACAGTGGACTAAACCTTTATTTCAAATGACTTTCAACAAAGGGACGTAATTGTCCCTTTGTTGCTATAACAATGGGATATGAATGTGAGTCAATATGAATATATGAATGTGAATACAATATGTGTATATGAATGTGTGTCAATAATATACTTTGAAACAGTTGACTAAACCTTTATTTAAATTGATTTTTAACAAAGGAGCGTTAATTGTTGGGAATTATGAAGGAATGATCAGGATAACTATGCTCTTTAAATATTTGTGTCAATAATATACTCTGAAACAGTGGACTAAACCTTTATTGAAAATGACTTTCAACAAAGGGGCGTAATTGTTGGAAATAATGCAGAAATACACGTTATAACAACGGTCTTTATGAATGTGTGTCAATAATATACTTTGAAACAGTTGAATAAACCTTTATTTAAATTGATTTTAAAAAAAGGGACGTAATTGTTCGATATAAAGCAAAAATATACAATATAATAATGCTCTTTAAATATCTGTGTCAATAATATACTTTGAAACAGTGGACTAAACCTTTATTTAAAAATCCTTTCAACAAAGGGACGTAACTGTTGGAAATAATGCAGAAATACACGTTATAACAATGGTCTTCATGAATGTGTGTCAATAATATACTTTGAAACAATGGACTAAACCTTTATTTAAAATGACTTTCAACAAAGGGGCGTAATTGTTGAAAATAATGCAGAAATACGCGCTATAACAATGGTCTTCATGAATGTGTGTCAATAATATACTTTGAAACAATGGACTAAACCTTTATTTAAAATGACTTTCAACAAAGGGGCGTAATTGTTGGAAATAATGCAGAAATACACGTTATAACAATGTTCTTTAAGAATGTGTGTGAATAATATGCTTTGAAAAGTGGACTATACCTTTATTGAAATGACTTTCAACAAAGGGCGTTATTGTTGGAAATAATGCAGAAATACACGTTATAACAATGGTCTTTAAGAATGTGTATCAATAATGTACTTAGAAACAGTGGACTAAACCTTTATTTAAAATGACTTTCAACAAAGGGGCGTAATTGTTTGAATAATGAAGAAATACACGTTATAACAATGGCATTAATAATGTGTGTCAATAATATACTTGAACAGTGACTAAACCTTATTAAATGACTTCACAAAGGGCGTAATTGGATACACGTTATAACAATGGTCTTCAGAATGTGTATCAATAATATACTTTGAAACAGTTGACTAAACCTTTATTTAAAATTACTTTCAACAAAGGGACGTAATTGTTGGAAATAAGGCAAAAATACACGATGTAACAATGCTCTTTTAAAATGTGTGTAAATAATATACTTTGAAACTGTGGACTAGACCTTTATTTAAAATGACTTTCAACAAAGGGGCGTAATTGTTGGAAATAATGCAGAAATACACGCTATAACAATGGTCTTTATGAATGTGTGTCAATAATATACTTTGAAACAATGGACAAAGCCTTTATTGAAAATGACTTTCAACAAAGGGGCGTAATTGCTGGGAATAATGCAGAAATACACGCTATAACAATGCTCTTTAGAAATGTGTGTCAATAATAGACTTTAACAGTGGACTAAACTTACTTAGGAAACAGTGGACTAAACCTTTATTTCAAATGACTTTCAAAAAAGGGGCGTAATTGTTTTAACTAATGCAGAAATACACGTTATAACAATGGTCTTTAAGAATGTGTGTGAATAATATACTTTGAAACAGTTGACTAAACTTTTATTTAAAATGACTTTCAACAAAGGGACGTAATTATTGGAAATAAGGCAAAAATATACGATTTAACAATGCTCTTTAAAATGTGTGTCAATAATATGCTTTGAAACAATGGACTAAACCTTTATTGAAAATGACATTCAACAAAGGGGCGTAATTGTTGGAAATGATGCAGAAATACACTTTATAACAATGGTTTTTATGAATGTGTGTCAATAATATACTTTGAAACAGTTGACTAAACTTTTATATAAAATGACTTTCAACAAAGGGACGTAATTGTCCCTTTGTTGCTATAACAATGGGATATGAATGTGAGTCAATATGAATATATGAATGTGAATACAATATGTGTATATGAATGTGTGTCAATAATATACTTTGAAACAGTTGACTAAACCTTTATTTAAATTGATTTTTAACAAAGGAGCGTTAATTGTTGGGAATTATGAAGGAATGATCAGGATAACTATGCTCTTTAAATATTTGTGTCAATAATATACTCTGAAACAGTGGACTAAACCTTTATTGAAAATGACTTTCAACAAAGGGGCGTAATTGTTGGAAATAATGCAGAAATACACGTTATAACAACGGTCTTTATGAATGTGTGTCAATAATATACTTTGAAACAGTTGAATAAACCTTTATTTAAATTGATTTTAAAAAAAGGGACGTAATTGTTCGATATAAAGCAAAAATATACAATATAACAATGCTCTTTAAATATCTGTGTCAATAATATACTTTGAAACAGTGGACTAAACCTTTATTTAAAAATCCTTTCAACAAAGGGACGTAACTGTTGGAAATAATGCAGAAATACACGTTATAACAATGGTCTTCATGAATGTGTGTCAATAATATACTTTGAAACAATGGACTAAACCTTTATTTAAAATGACTTTCAACAAAGGGGCGTAATTGTTGAAAATAATGCAGAAATACGCGCTATAACAATGGTCTTCATGAATGTGTGTCAATAATATACTTTGAAACAATGGACTAAACCTTTATTTAAAATGACTTTCAACAAAGGGGCGTAATTTGTTGCAATAATGCAGAAATACACGTTATAACAATGTTCTTTAAGAATGTGTGTCAATAATATGCTTTGAAACAGTGGACTAAACCTTTATTGAAAATGACTTTCAACAAAGGGGCGTAATTGTTGGAAATAATGCAGAAATACACGTTATAACAATGGTCTTTAAGAATGTGTATCAATAATATACTTTGAAACAGTGGACTAAACCTTTATTTAAAATGACTTTCAACAAAGGGGCGTAATTGTTTGAAATAATGAAGAAATACACGTTATAACAATGGCCATTAATAATGTGTGTCAATAATATACTTTGAAACAGTGGACTAAACCTTTATTTAAAATGACTTTCAACAAAGGGGCGTAATTGTTGGAAATAATGAAGAAATACACGTTATAACAATGGTCTTTCAGAATGTGTATCAATAATATACTTTGAAACAGTTGACTAAACCTTTATTTAAAATTACTTTCAACAAAGGGACGTAATTGTTGGAAATAAGGCAAAAATACACGATATAACAATGCTCTTTTAAAATGTGTGTAAATAATATACTTTGAAACTGTGGACTAGACCTTTATTTAAAATGACTTTCAACAAAGGGGCGTAATTGTTGGAAATAATGCAGAAATACACGCTATAACAATGGTCTTTATGAATGTGTGTCAATAATATACTTTGAAACAATGGACAAAGCCTTTATTGAAAATGACTTTCAACAAAGGGGCGTAATTGCTGGGAATAATGCAGAAATACACGCTATAACAATGCTCTTTAGAAATGTATGTCGATAATAGACTTTAACAGTGGACTAAACTTACTTAGGAAACAGTGGACTAAACCTTTATTAAAAATGACTTTCAACAAAGGGGCGTAATTGTTGGAAATAACGCAGAAATACACGTTATAACAACGGTCTTTATGAATGTGTGTCAATAATATAATTTGAAACAGTTGACTAAACCTTTATTTCAATTGATTTTTAACAAAGGGACGTAATTGTTAGAAATAAGGCAAAAATACACGATATAACAATGATCTTTAAAAATGTGTGTCAATAATGTACTTTGAGACAGTGGACTAAATCTTTATTTCAAATGACTTTCAAAAAAGGGACGTAATTGTCCCTTTGTTGCTATAACAATGGGATATGAATGTGAGTCAATATGAATATATGAATGTGAATACAATATGTGTATATGAACGTGTGTCAATAATATACTTTGAAACAGTTGACTAAACATTTATTTAAATTGATTTTTAACAAAGGAGCGTTAATTGTTGGGAATTATGAAGGAATGATCAGGATAACTATGCTCTTTAAATATTTGTGTCAATAATATACTCTGAAACAGTGGACTAAACCTTTATTGAAAATGACTTTCAACAAAGGGGCGTAATTGTTGGAAATAATGCAGAAATACACGTTATAACAATGGTCTTCATGAATGTGTGTCAATTATATACTTTGAAACAATGGACTAAACCTTTATTTAAAATGACTTTCAACAAAGGGGCGTAATTGTTGAAAATAATGCAGAAATACGCGCTATAACAATGGTCTTCATGAATGTGTGTCAATAATATACTTTGAAACAATGGACTAAACCTTTATTTAAAATGACTTTCAACAAAGGGTCGTAATTGTTGAAAATAATGCAGAAATACACGCTATAACAATGGTCTTCATGAAT
Source organism: Cheiracanthium punctorium (assembly GCA_038373885.1). NCBI lineage: Eukaryota > Metazoa > Arthropoda > Arachnida > Araneae > Cheiracanthiidae > Cheiracanthium > Cheiracanthium punctorium. The sequence goes on along the minus strand of JAWZYV010002245.1, from coordinate 23,380 downwards.
GTGTGTAAATAATATACTTTGAAACAATGGACTAAACCTTTATTTAAAATGACTTTCAACAAAGGGGCGTAATTGTTGGAAATAATGCAGAAATACACGTTATAACAATGTTCTTCAAGAATGTGTGTCAATAATATACTTTGAAACAGTGGACTAAACCTTTATTTAAAATGACTTTCAACAAAGGGGCGTAATTGTTTGAAATAATGAAGAAATACACGTTATAACAATGTCCATTAATAATGTGTGTCAATAATATACTTTGAAACAGTGGACTAAACCTTTATTTAAAAGTACTTTCAACAAAGGGGCGTAATTGTTTGAAATAATGAAGAAATACACGTTATAACAATGGCCATTAATAATGTGTGTCAATAATATACTTTGAAACAGTGGACTAAACCTTTATTTAAAATGACTTTCAACAAAGGGGCGTAATTGTTTGAAATAATGAAGAAATACACGTTATAACAATGTCCATTATTAATGTGTGTCAATAATATACTTTGAAACAGTGGACTAAACCTTTATTTAAAAGGACTTTCAACAAAGGGGCGTAATTGTTTGAAATAATGAAGAAATACACGATATAACAATGGTCTTTCAGAATGTGTATCCATAATATACTTTGAAACAGTTGACTAAACCTTTATTTAAAATTACTTTCAACAAAGGGGCGTAATTGTTGGAAATAATGCAGAAATACACGTTATAACAATGGTCATTATGAATGTGTGTCAATAATGTACTTTGAAACAATGGACAAAGCCTTTATTGAAAATGACTTTCAACAAAGGGGCGTAATTGCTGGGAATAATGCAGAAATACACGCTATAACAATGCTCTTTAGAAATGTGTGTCAATAATATACTTTGAAACAGTTGACTAAACTTTATTTATAATGACTTTCAACAAAGGGACCTAATTGTTGGAAATAAGGCAAAAATACACGATATAACAATGCTCTTTTAAAATGTGTGTAAATAATATACTTTGAAACTGTGGACTAGACCTTTATTTAAAATGACTTTCAACAAAGGGGCGTAATTGTTGGGAATAATGCAGAAATACACGCTATAACAATGCTTTTTAGAAATGTGTGTCAATAATAGACTTTAACAGTGGATTAAACTTACTTAGGAAACACTGGACTAAACCTTTATTTCAAATGACTTTCAACAAAGGGGCGTAATTGTATGAAATAATGAGAAAATACACGTTAAAACAATGGCCTTTAAGAATGTGTGTCAATAATATACTTTGCCTTTCAACAAAGGGGCGTAATATACTTGAATGTAAGTAATATACTTGGCTTGTAAATAATACTTGTAAGTAGAATACTTGACTTGTAACATACTTGTAATATACTTGACGTGTAAGTAATACTTGTAAGTAGAATACTTGACTTGTAAGTAATATACTTGACTTTCAACAAAGGGGCATAATTGTTGGAAATAATGCAGAAATAGACGCTACAACAGTGCTCTTTAGAAGTGTGTGTCAATAATAGACTTTGAAACAGTGGACTAAACCTTTATTTAAATATCCTTTCAACAAAGGGACGTAATTGTTGGAAATTATGCAGGAATGCACAGTATAACAACCTATTTATAATGTGTGTCAATAATGCACTTATTATCAAAGGGTTTTATTAAAAATGCCTTTGAAGAAAGAGACATTATCGTTAAACGTAAGGCAAAAATATACAGGAAACAGTGTATTGAACCTTTATTTAAAATGTCTTTCAACAAAGGGGCGAAATTGGTTGCAATAATGCTAAAATACACGGTTTAACAATGCTCTTTAAATATCTGTGTCAATAATATACTTTGAAACAGTGGACTAAACCTTTATTTAAAAATCCTTTCAACAAAGGGACGTAATTGTTGGAAATAATACAGAAATACACGCTATAACAATGGTCTTCATGAATGTGTGTCAATAATATACTTTGAAACAATGGACTAAACCTTTATTTAAAATGACTTTCAACAAAGGGGCGTAATTGTTGGAAATAATGCAGAAATACACGTTATAACAATGTTCTTTAAGAATGTGTGTCAATAATATGCTTTGAAACAGTGGACTAAACCTTTATTGAAAATGACTTTCAACAAAGGGGCGTAATTGTTGGAAATAAGGCAAAAATACAGGATATAACAATTCTCTTAAAAAATGTGTGTCAATAATGTACTTTGAAACAGTGGACTAAACCTTTATTGAAAATGACTTTAAACAAAGGGGCGTAATTGTTGGAAATAATGCAGAAATACACGTTATAACAATGGTCTTTATGAATGCGTCTCAATAATATACTTTGAAACAGTTGACTAAAATTTTATTTAAAATGACTTTCAACAAAGGGACGTTCATGCTTGGGAATTATGCAGGAATGCACGGTATAACAATGCTCTTTAAATATTTCTGTCAATAATATACTCTGAAATAGTGGACTAAAACTTTATTTAAAATGACTTTCAACAAAGGGACGTAATTGTTGGATATAATGCAGAAATACACGTTATAACAACGGTCTTTATGAATGTGTGTCAATAATATAATTTCAAACAGTTGACTAATCCTTTATTTAAAATTACTTTCAACAAAGGGGCGTAATTGTTGGAAATAATGCAGAAATACACGCTATAACAATGGTCTTTATGAATGTGTGTCAATAATATACTTTGAAACAATTGACAAAGCCTTTATTGAAAATGACTTTCAACAAAGGGCGTAATTGTTGGGAATAATGCAGAAATACACGCTATAACAATGCTCTTTAGAAATGTGTGTCAATAATAGACTTTAACAGTGGACTAAACTTACTTAGGAAACAGTGCACTAAACCTTTATTTCAAATGACTTTCAAAAAAGGGGCGTTATTGTTTTAACTAATGCAGAAATACACGTTATAACAATGGTCTTTAAGAATATGTGTGAATAATATACTTTGAAACAGTTGACTAAACTTTTATTTAAAATGACTTTCAACAAAGGGACGTAATTATTGGAAATAAGGCAAAAATATACGATATAACAATGCTCTTTAAAATGTGTGTCAATAATATGCTTTGAAACAATGGACTAAACCTTTATTGAAAATGACATTCAACAAAGGGGCGTAATTGTTGGAAATGATGCAGAAATACACTTTATAACAATGGTTTTTATGAATGTTTGTCAATAATATACTTTGAAACAGTTGACTAAACTTTTATATAAAATGACTTTCAACAAAGGGACGTAATTGTCCCTTTGTTGCTATAACAATGGGATATGAATGTGAGTCAATATGAATATATGAATGTGAATACAATATGTGTATATGAATGTGTGTCAATAATATACTTTAAAACAGTTGACTAAACCTTTATTTAAATTGATTTTTAACAAAGGAGCGTTAATTGTTGGGAATTATGAAGGAATGATCAGGATAACTATGCTCTTTAAATATTTGTGTCAATAATATACTCTGAAACAGTGGACTAAACCTTTATTGAAAATGACTTTCAACAAAGGGGCGTAATTGTTGGAAATAATGCAGAAATACACGTTATAACAACGGTCTTTATGAATGTGTGTCAATAATATACTTTGAAACAGTTGAATAAACCTTTATTTAAATTGATTTTAAAAAAAGGGACGTAATTGTTCGATATAAAGCAAAAATATACAATATAATAATGCTCTTTAAATATCTGTGTAAATAATATACTTTGAAACAGTGGACTAAACCTTTATTTAAATATCCTTTCAACAAAGGGACGTAACTGTTGGAAATAATGCAGAAATACACGTTATAACAATGGTCTTCATGAATGTGTGTCAATAATATACTTTGAAACAATGGACTAAACCTTTATTTAAAATGACTTTCAACAAAGGGGCGTAATTGTTGAAAATAATGCAGAAATACGCGCTATAACAATCGTCTTCATGAATGTGTGTCAATAATATACTTTGAAACAATGGACTAAACCTTTATTTAAAATGACTTTCAACAAAGGGGCGTAATTGTTGGAAATAATGCAGAAATACACGTTATAACAATGTTCTTTAAGAATGTGTGTGAATAATATGCTTTGAAAAAGTGGACTATACCTTTATTGAAAATGACTTTCAACAAAGGGGCGTTATTGTTGGAAATAATGCAGAAATACACGTTATAACAATGGTCTTTAAGAATGTGTATCAATAATGTACTTAGAAACAGTGGACTAAACCTTTATTTAAAATGACTTTCAACAAAGGGGCGTAATTGTTTGAAATAATGAAGAAATACACGTTATAACAATGGCCATTAATAATGTGTGTCAATAATATACTTTGAAACAGTGGACTAAACCTTTATTTAAAATGACTTTCAACAAAGGGGCGTAATTGTTGGAAATAATGAAGAAATACACGTTATAACAATGGTCTTTCAGAATGTGTATCAATAATATACTTTGAAACAGTTGACTAAACCTTTATTTAAAATTACTTTCAACAAAGGGACGTAATTGTTGGAAATAAGGCAAAAATACACGATGTAACAATGCTCTTTTAAAATGTGTGTAAATAATATACTTTGAAACTGTGGAATAGACCTTTATTTAAAATGACTTTCAACAAAGGGGCGTAATTGTTGGAAATAATGCAGAAATACACGCTATAACAATGGTCTTTATGAATGTGTGTCAATAATATACTTTGAAACAATGGACAAAGCCTTTATTGAAAATGACTTTCAACAAAGGGGCGTAATTGCTGGGAATAATGCAGAAATACACGCTATAACAATGCTCTTTAGAAATGTGTGTCAATAATAGACTTTAACAGTGGACTAAACTTACTTAGGAAACAGTGGACTAAACCTTTATTTCAAATGACTTTCAAAAAAGGGGCGTAATTGTTTTAACTAATGCAGAAATACACGTTATAACAATGGTCTTTAAGAATGTGTGTGAATAATATACTTTGAAACAGTTGACTAAACTTTTATTTAAAATGACTTTCAACAAAGGGACGTAATTATTGGAAATAAGGCAAAAATATACGATTTAACAATGCTCTTTAAAATGTGTGTCAATAATATGCTTTGAAACAATGGACTAAACCTTTATTGAAAATGACATTCAACAAAGGGGCGTAATTGTCCCTTTGTTGCTATAACAATGGGATATGAATGTGAGTCAATATGAATATATGAATGTGAATACAATATGTGTATATGAATGTGTGTCAATAATATACTTTAAAACAGTTGACTAAACCTTTATTTAAATTGATTTTTAACAAAGGAGCGTTAATTGTTGGGAATTATGAAGGAATGATCAGGATAACTATGCTCTTTAAATATTTGTGTCAATAATATACTCTGAAACAGTGGACTAAACCTTTATTGAAAATGACTTTCAACAAAGGGGCGTAATTGTTGGAAATAATGCAGAAATACACGTTATAACAACGGTCTTTATGAATGTGTGTCAATAATATACTTTGAAACAGTTGAATAAACCTTTATTTAAATTGATTTTAAAAAAAGGGACGTAATTGTTCGATATAAAGAAAAAATATACAATATAACAATGCTCTTTAAATATCTGTGTCAATAATATACTTTGAAACAGTGGACTAAACCTTTATTTAAAAATCCTTTCAACAAAGGGACGTAAGTGTTGGAAATAATGCAGAAATACACGTTATAACAATGGTCTTCATGAATGTGTGTCAATAATATACTTTGAAACAATGGACTAAACCTTTATTTAAAATGACTTTCAACAAAGGGGCGTAATTGTTGAAAATAATGCAGAAATACGCGCTATAACAATGGTCTTCATGAATGTGTGTCAATAATATACTTTGAAACAATGGACTAAACCTTTATTTTAAATGACTTTCAACAAAGGGTCGTAATTGTTGAAAATAATGCAGAAATACACGCTATAACAATGGTCTTCATGAATGTGTGTCAATAATATACTTTGAAACAATGGACTAAACCTTTATTTAAAATGACTTTCAACAAAGGGGCGTAATTGTTGGAAATAATGCAGAAATACACGTTATAACAATGTTCTTTAAGAATGTGTGTGAATAATATGCTTTGAAAAAGTGGAGTAAACCTTTATTTAAAATGACTTTCAACAAAGGGGCGTAATTGTTTGAAATAATGAAGAAATACACGTTATAACAATGGCCATTAATAATGTGTGTCAATAATATACTTTGAAACAGTGGACTAAACCTTTATTTAAAAGGACTTTCAACAAAGGGGCGTAATTGTTTGAAATAATGAAGAAATACACGTTATAACAATGGTCTTTCAGAATGTGTATCAATAATATACTTTGAAACAGTTGACTAAACCTTTATTTAAAATTACTTTCAACAAAGGGACGTAATTGTTGGAAATAAGGCAAAAATACACGATATAACAATGCTCTTTTAAAATGTGTGTAAATAATATACTTTGAAACTGTGGACTAGACCTTTATTTAAAATGACTTTCAAAGAAGGGGCGTAATTGTTGGAAATAATGCAGAAATACACGCTATAACAATGGTCTTTATGAATGTGTGTCAATAATATACTTTGAAACAATGGACAAAGCCTTTATTTAAAATGACTTTCAACAAAGGGGCGTAATTGTTGGAAATAATGCAGAAATACACGTTATAACAATGTTCTTTAAGAATGTGTGTGAATAATATGCTTTGAAAAAGTGGAGTAAACCTTTATTTAAAATGACTTTCAACAAAGGGGCGTAATTGTTTGAAATAATGAAGAAATACACGTTATAACAATGGCCATTAATAATGTGTGTCAATAATATACTTTGAAACAGTGGACTAAACCTTTATTTAAAAGGACTTTCAACAAAGGGGCGTAATTGTTGGAAATAATGCAGAAATACACGTTATAAGAATGGTTTTTATGAATGTGTATCAATAATATACTTTGAAACAGTTGACTAAACTTTATTTAAAATGACTTTCAACAAAGGGACCTAATTGTTGGAAATAAGGCAAAAATACACGATATCACAATGCTCTTTTAAAATGTGTGTAAATAATATACTTTGAAACTGTGGACTAGACCTTTATTTAAAATGACTTTCAACAAAGGGGCGTAATTGTTGGGAATAATGCAGAAATACACGCTATAACAATGCTTTTTAGAAATGTGTGTCAATAATAGACTTTAACAGTGGATTAAACTTACTTAGGAAACAGTGGACTAAACCTTTATTTCAAATGACTTTCAACAAAGGGGCGTAATTGTATGAAATAATGCGAAAATACACGTTAAAACAATGGCCTTTAAGAATGTGTGTCAATAATATACTTTGCCTTTCAACAAAGGGGCGTAATATACTTGAATGTAAGTAATATACTTGGCTTGTAAATAATACTTGTAAGTAGAATACTTGACTTGTATGTAATATACTTGACTTTCAATAAAGGGGCGTAATTGTTGGAAATAATGCAGAAATACACGCTACAACAATGCTCTTTAGAAATGTGTGTCAATAATAGACTTTGAAACAGTGGACTTAACATTTATTGAAAATGACTTTCAAAAAGCGGGAGTAATTTTTGGAAATAATGCAGAAATACACGGCATAACAATGCTCTTTAAATATCTGTGTCAATAATATACTTTGAAACAGTGGACTAAACCTTTATTTAAATATCCTTTCAACAAAGGGACGTAATTGTTGGAAATTATGCAGGAATGCACAGTATAACAACCTATTTATAATGTGTGTGAATAATGCACTTATTATCAAAGGGTTTTATTAAAAATGCCTTTGAACAAAGAGACATTATCGTTAAACGTAAGGCAAAAATATACAGGAAACAGTGTATAGAACCTTTATTTAAAATGTCTTTCAACAAAGGGGCGAAATTGGTTGCAATAATGCTAAAATACACGGTTTAACAATGCTCTTTAAATATCTGTGTCAATAATATACTTTGAAACAGTGGACTAAACCTTTATTTAAAAATCCTTTCAACAAAGGGACGTAATTGTTGGAAATAATGCAGAAATACACGCTATAACAATGGTCTTCATGAATGTGTGTCAATAATATACTTTGAAACAGTTGACTAAACTTACTTAGGAAACAGTGGACTAAACCTTTATTTCAAATGACTTTCAAAAAAAGGGGCGTAATTGTTTTAACTAATGCAGAAATACACGTTATAACAATGGTCTTTAAGAATGTGTGTCAATAATATACTTTGAAACAGTTGACTAAACTTTTATTTAAAATGACTTTCAACAAAGGGACGTAATTATTGGAAATAAGGCAAAAATATACGATTTAACAATGCTCTTTGAAATGTGTGTCAATAATATGCTTTGAAACAATGGACTAAACCTTTATTGAAAATGACATTCAACAAAGGGGCGTAATTGTTGGAAATGATGCAGAAATACACTTTATAACAATGGTTTTTATGAATGTGTGTCAATAATATACTTTGAAACAGTTGACTAAACTTTTATATAAAATGACTTTCAACAAAGGGACGTAATTGTCCCTTTGTTGCTATAACAATGGGATATGAATGTGAGTCAATATGAATATATGAATGTGAATACAATATGTGTATATAAATGTGTGTCAATAATATACCGTAATTTCGCGCGTATAGTCCGCGGACTATCTGTATTAAAAACATCTTTTTTTACACCTGCGGACTAAACGGTGGTGCGGATAATCTGTGTCTTTTTTTTTTTTTTTTTTAATACATATGTATAAATATACAGTGTATCCGTAAGTGGGGAGAGAAAAAAAAAAAAAAAAACTTTAAGAATATATGCATGTAAAATCGTGCTTGCATTCTGTTCAGATTGTTCAGAATTCAAATCATAAAAATCTGACAAAACATGCAAAAACTGCGGAATGCCGAAGACACCACCGAAGATGAAAATGTAAACAAGAGCCCGGAGACGTAAAGCAAACATGCAGACGAGGGTGACTAGAAACAGTAACGGGACAAATTTGATTGGACTCCGAGCGCCAGCGCATGGACAAATGGAAAATCGCGCATAAAAGCAGAGTACAGGGGGAAAATCGCAGTGCATCATGGGAAAGCGAGGTCATTTTTGTCGTCTTTCCATGCTTCTTTCGACTAGGAATCTTCCTACTCTGATTTTTTTTCCCCAATGCAGGGGGAAGTGGGGTAGAAAACAGCTTGCGACATTATCGTGACGTTTTGTAACTGCATATCTCTCTAGCCAGGGAACATCATCGTATCGTATCGTATCGAGGAGCAGCACGTCATCAAATAGTGGAAGGTTGCGCAGTTTGGCAACACCACTTGAGCGAATCACGAGGTTTGCTTTGAGGTTAGCAGTAGAGCACGTTGTGCAGTCTGCCATTATTTTTTTGCGTTGTTACTACTTGCTCGTTGTTTCTCCTGAAATTTTCTCACGATGTCGAAACGACGTAGTTTTACTGCAGAATTTAAACTAAAAGTAGTAGAAAAAGCAGAGATGGTTGGAAACAGAGAAGCTGGCCGGTATTTTGAGGTCGATGAAAAGGCTGTGAGGAATTGGCGAAAGCAGAAAGAGTCTCTGAAAAAAATGGGGAGAAAACGCTCAAATCGTCATGGGCAAGTTAAATGGCCGGTATTAGAAGATAATTTGCACAGCTGGGTTCTGGAGCAAAGGAATCTTGGTCGCTCGGTTTCAACCGTGAAAATCCGGCTTCATGCGAAGCGTATTGCTGAAGAAATGAAAATTGAAGACTTCAAAGGTGGTGTTAACTGGATATATCGCTTCATGCGTCGAAAAAATCTGCGTGTCCGCACAAGGACTACCGTGAGCCAAGCATTACCGGAAGACTGGGAGGAGAAAAAAGATTCTTTCCTCCAATTTACAAGCAAAGTTATTGTAAAAGGAAAATATACTCCGAAAAACATAATTAATATGGACGAAGTGCCGTTAATATTCGATTGCCCACCTAATCGAACCGTTGACACTTGCGGTGCGAAAAGTGTTCCACTGATAACAACTGGGCAGGAAAAAACGCATTTCACCGTAATGCTAGCCTGCTGTGCTGACGGTACTAAATTAAAACCAGTCTTAATTTTTAAAAGGAAAACTGTACCCAGTGGAAATTTTCCCCGAAATGTTTTAATACGCTGCAACGAAAAGGGCTGGGTAAATGATGAAATCATGATTGAGTGGTTGCAGGAAGTATGGAAAAAGCGAGAAGGAGCCTTCTTTGATCCAAAAGGTGTTTTAATTTTGGATTCAATGAAGGCGCACGTGAAAGAGAATGTAACGACGTACGCAAAAAAGAAAAATATTGGTGCAGAACTTTGTGTTATTCCCGGCGGTTTAACAAAATTACTGCAACCCTTGGACATCAGTGTAAATAAAAGTTTTAAGTCCCACGTACGCACGTGCTGGGAAAACTGGATGTCCGAAGGGTTGCATACGTTCACCAAAAAAGGGAATATGAGACGTGCATCTTACGTCGAGGTTGCAGAATGGGTCGATAAAGCGTGGCAAAGTGTTACGCCATCTATAATCAAATCGGGATTCGTAAAAGCCGGTATCGTGCAGCAGTTGGATGAGCATGAACCCATTGAGAGTGGAGAAAGTGACGTTGATGAAGAACTTTCAGACTCTCTTCCGGAAAATATTTTAGAACTATTCAATTCAGACAGTGAGGAATCGGACTTTGAAGGTTTCCTTTAATGTGAAGGCTTTTGTATTGTTAAAATGAGTGAGTTTATTTTCAGTAAAGTGATTTTTGCTATTTGTAATAGAGCTTCTTATTTTAGTCTGTAAAATTATTTTTCTTCATAGTAAAGTAGCATCGTGTAAACAAAACAAAGTTTTCGCGCTTTTTATTTTATTTAACAATAGAGGATGGAACATTTCTGTGTTACATGTTTTATGGTAAAAAGATGCTTTCTGAGAATTTTATTTATTTTACACAAAATGCTTTTAAAAGAAAACCGGAATTACGGAAGATTAGTGTGGTCTAATGGTACCGTCAGTCCGGAAATTACTGTTAAAATATTATGATGCATAAATATGTTTTTCATTATTTAAAACATACCTAATCAAACTGTGTATGTAAATTGTTATATTTTGGTGAGTGCGCCTACCGTTTTACTTTTTTTTTTTCTGCGGACTAAGCGGTGGTGCGGACTATCTGACTGTTTTTCAAAAAGTTTTGGCACAAAATCACGTCTGCGGACTATACGGTGGTGCGGACTAAACGCGCGAAATTACGGTACTTTGAAACAGTTGACTAAACCTTTATTTAAATTGATTTTTAACAAAGGAGCGTTAATTGTTGGGAATTATGAAGGAATGATGAGGATAACTATGCTCTTTAAATATTTGTGTCAATAATATACTCTGAAACAGTGGACTAAACCTTTATTGAAAATGACTTTCAACAAAGGGGCGTAATTGTTGGAAATAATGCAGAAATACACGTTATAACAACGGTCTTTATGAATGTGTGTCAATAATATACTTTGAAACAGTTGAATAAACCTTTATTTTAATTGATTTTAAAAAAAGGGACGTAATTGTTCGATATAAAGCAAAAATATACAATATAACAATGCTCTTAAAATATCTGTGTCAATATTATACTTTGAAACAGTGGACTAAACCTTTATTTAAAAATCCTTTCAACAAAGGGACGTAACTGTTGGAAATAATGCAGAAATACACGTTATAACAATGGTCTTCATGAATGTGTGTCAATAATATACTTTGAAACAATGGACTAAACCTTTATTTAAAATGACTTTCAACAAAGGGGCGTAATTGTTGAAAATAATGCAGAAATACGCGCTATAACAATGGTCTTCATGAATGTGTGTCAATAATATACTTTGAAACAATGGACTAAAACTTTATTTAAAATGACTTTCAACAAAGGGTCGTAATTGTTGAAAATAATGCAGAAATACAAGCTATAACAATGGTCTTCATGAATGTGTGTCAATAATATACTTTGAAACAATGGACTAAACCTTTATTTAAAATGACTTTCAACAAAGGGGCGTAATTGTTGGAAATAATGCAGAAATACACGTTATAACAATGTTCTTTAAGAAAGTGTGTGAATAATATGCTTTGAAAAAGTGGACTAAACCTTTATTTAAAATGACTTTCAACAAAGGGGCGTAATTGTTCAAATAATGAAGAAATACACGTTATAACAATGGCCATTAATAATGTGTGTCAATAATATACTTTGAAACAGTGGACTAAACCTTTATTTAAAAGGACTTTCAACAAAGGGGCGTAATTGTTTGAAAAAATGAAGAAATACACGTTATAACAATGGTCTTTCAGAATGTGTATCAATAATATACTTTGAAACAGTTGACTAAACCTTTATTTAAAATTACTTTCAACAAAGGGACCTAATTGTTGGAAATAAGGCAAAAATACACGATATAACAATGCTCTTTTAAAATGTGTGTAAATAATATACTTTGAAACTGTGGACTAGACCTTTATTTAAAATGACTTTCAACAAAGGGGCGTAATTGTTGGGAATAATGCAGAAATACACGCTATAACAATGCTTTTTAGAAATGTGTGTCAATAATAGACTTTAACAGTGGATTAAACTTACTTAGGAAACAGTGGACTAAACCTTTATTTCAAATGACTTTCAACAAAGGGGCGTAATTGTATGAAATAATGAGAAAATACACGCTAAAACAATGGCCTTTAAGAATGTGTGTCAATAATATACTTTGCCTTTCAACAAAGGGGCGTAATATACTTGAATGTAAGTAATATACTTGGCTTGTAAATAATACTTGTAAGTAGAATACTTGACTTGTAACATACTTGTAATATACTTGACGTGTAAGTAATACTTGTAAGTAGAATACTTGACTTGTAAGTAATATACTTGACTTTCAATAAAGGGGCGTAATTGTTGGAAATAATGCAGAAATACACGCTACAACAATGCTCTTTAGAAATGTGTGTCAATAATAGACTTTGAAACAGTGGACTTAACATTTATTGAAAATGACTTTCAAAAAACGGGAGTAATTTTTGGAAATAATGCACAAATACACGGCATAACAATGCTCTTTAAATATCTGTGTCAATAATATACTTTGAAACAGTGGACTAAACCTTTATTTAAATATCCTTTCAACAAAGGGACGTAATTGTTGGAAATTATGCAGGAATGCACAGTATAACAACCTATTTATAATGTGTGTCAATAATGCACTTATTATCAAAGGGTTTTATTAAAAATGCCTTTGAACAAAGAGACATTATCGTTAAACGTAAGGCAAAAATATACAGGAAACAGTGTATTGAACCTTTATTTAAAATGTCTTTCAACAAAGGGGCGAAATTGGTTGCAATAATGCTAAAATACACGGTTTAACAATGCTCTTTAAATATCTGTGTCAATAATATACTTTGAAACAGTGGACTAAACCTTTATTTAAAAATCCTTTCAACAAAGGGACGTAATTGTTGGAAATAATGCAGAAATACACGCTATAACAATGGTCATCATGAATGTGTGTCAATAATATACTTTGAAACAATGGACTAAACCTTTATTTAAAATGACTTTCAACAAAGGGGCGTAATTGTTGGAAATAATGCAGAAATACACGTTATAACAATGTTCTTTAAGAATGTGTGTCAATAATTTGCTTTGAAACAGTGGACTAAACCTTTATTGAAAATGACTTTCAACAAAGGGGCGTAATTGTTGGAAATAATGCAGAAATACACGTTATAACAATGGTCATTATGAATGTGTATCAAAAATATACTTTGAAACAGTGGACTCAACCTGTATTTAAATTGACTTTAAACAAAGGGGCGTAATTGTTGGAAAGAAGGCAAAAATACAGGATATAACAATTCTCTTAAAAAATGTGTGTCAATAATGTACTTTGAAACAGTGGACTAAACCTTTATTGAAAATGACTTTTAACAAAGGGGTGTAATTGTTGGAAATAATGCAGAAATGCACGTTATGACAATGGTCTTTAAGAATGTGTATCAATAATGTACTTAGAAACAGTGGACTAAACCTTTATTTAAAATGACTTTCAACAAAGGGGCGTAATTGTTTGAAATAATGAAGAAATACACGTTATAACAATGGCCATTAATAATGTGTGTCAATAATATACTTTGAAACAGTGGACTAAACCTTCATTTAAAATGACTTTCAACAAAGGGGCGTAATTGTTTGAAATAATGAAGAAATACACGTTATAACAATGGTCTTTCAGAATGTGTATCAATAATATACTTTGAAACAGTTGACTAAACCTTTATTTAAAATTACTTTCAACAAAGGGACGTAATTGTTGGAAATAAGGCAAAAATACACGATATAACAATGCTCTTTTAAAATGTGTGTAAATAATATACTTTGAAACTGTGGACTAGACCTTTATTTAAAATGACTTTCAACAAAGGGGCGTAATTGTTGGAAATAATGCAGAAATACACGCTATAACAATGGTCTTTATGAATGTGTGTCAATAATATACTTTGAAACAATGGACAAAGCCTTTATTGAAAATGACTTTCAACAAAGTTGCGTAACTGTTGGGAATAATGCAGAAATACACGCTATAACAATGCTCTTTAGAAATGTGTGTCAATAATAGACTTTAACAGTGGACTAAACTTACTTAGGAAACAGTGGACTAAACCTTTATTAAAAATGACTTTCAACAAAGGGGCGTAATTGTTGGAAATAATGCAGAAATACACGTTATAACAATGGTGTTTATGAATGTGTATCAATAATATACTTTGAAACAGTGGACTAAACCTGTATTTAAATTGACTTTAAACAAAGGGGCGTAATTGTTGCAAATAAGGCAAAAATACACGATATAAATTCTCTTAAAAAATGTGTGCCAATAATATGCTTTGAAACAATGGACTAAACCTTTATTGAAAATGACATTCAACAAAGGGGCGTAATTGTTGGAAATGATGCAGAAATAAATTTTATAACAATCGTTTTTATGAATGTGTGTCAATAATATACTTTGAAGCAGTTGACTAAACTTTTATATAAAATGACTTTCAACAAAGGGACGTAATTGTCCCTTTGTTGCTATAACAATGGGATATGAATGTGAGTCAATATGAATATATGAATGTGAATACAATATGTGTATATGAATGTGTGTCAATAATATACTTTGAAACAGTTGACTAAACCTTTATTTAAATTGATTTTTAACAAAGGAGCGTTAATTGTTGGGAATTATGAAGGAATGATCAGGATAACTATGCTCTTTAAATATTTGTGTTAATAATATACTCTGAAACAGTGGACTAAACATTTATTGAAAATGACTTTCAACAAAGGGGCGTAATTGTTGGAAATAATGCAGAAATACACGTTATAACAATGGTCTTCATGAATGTGTGTCAATAATATACTTTGAAACAATGGACTAAACCTTTATTTAAAATGACTTTCAACAAAGGGGCGTAATTGTTGAAAATAATGCAGAAATACGCGCTATAACAATGGTCTTCATGAATGTGTGTCAATAATATGCTTTGAAACAGTGGACTAAACCTTTATTGAAAATGACTTTCAACAAAGGGGCGTAATTGTTGGAAATCATGCAGAAATACACGTTATAACAATGGTCATTATGAATGTGTATCAATAATATACTTTGAAACAGTGGACTAAACCTGTATTTAAATTGACTTTAAACAAAGGGGCGTAATTGTTGGAAATAAATCAAAAATACACGATATAACAATTCTCTTAAAAAATGTGTGTCAATAATGTACTTTGAAACAGTGGACTAAACCTTTATTGAAAATGACTTTATACAAAGGGGCGTAATTGTTGGAAATAATGCAGAAATACATGTTATAACAATGGTCTTTATGAATGCGTCTCAATAATATACTTTGAAACAGTTGACTAAAATTTTATTTAAAATGACTTTCAACAAAGGGACGTTCATTGTTGGGAATTATGCAGGAATGCACGGTATAACAATGCTCTTTAAGTATTTCTGTCAATAATATATTCTGAAATAGTGGACTAAAACTTTATTTAAAATGACTTTCAACAAAAGGACGTAATTGTTGGAAATAACGCAGAAATACACGTTATAACAACGGTCTTTATGAATGTGTGTCAATAATATAATTTGAAACAGTTGACTAAACCTTTATTTCAATTGATTTTTAACAAAGGGACGTAATTGTTAGAAATAAGGCAAAAATACACGATATAACAATGATCTTTAAAAATGTGTGTCAATAATGTACTTTGAGACAGTGGACTAAACCTTTATTTCAAATGACTTTCAACAAAGGGACGTAATTATTGGAAATAAAGCAAAAATATACGATATAACAATGCTCTTTAAAATGTGTGTCAATAATATGCTTTGAAACAATGGACTAAACCTTTATTGAAAATGACATTCAACAAAGGGGCTTAATTGTTGGAAATGATGCAGAAATACACTTTATAACAATGGTCTTTATGAATGTGTGTCAATAATATACTTTGAAACAGTTGACTAAACTTTTATATAAAATGACTTTCAACAAAGGGATGTAATTGTCCCTTTGTTGCTATAACAATGGGATATGAATGTGAGTCAATATGAATATATGAATGTGAATACAATATGTGTATATGAATGTGTGTCAATAATATACTTTGAAACAGTTGACTAAATCTTTATTTAAATTGATTTTTAACAAAGGAGCGTTAATTGTTGGGAATTATGAAGGAATGATCGGTATAACGATGCTCTTTAAATATTTGTGTCAATAATATGCTCTGAAACAGTGGACTAAACCTTTATTGAAAATGACTTTCAACAAAGGGGCGTAATTGTTGGAAATAATGCAGAAATACACGTTATAACAACGGTCTTTATGAATGTGTGTCAATAATATACTTTGAAACAGTTGAATAAACCTTTATTTAAATTGATTTTTTAAAAAGGGACGTAATTGTTCGATATAAAGCAAAAATATACAATATAACAATGCTCTTTAAATATCTGTGTCAATAATATACTTTGAAACAGTGGACTAAACCTTTATTTAAAAATCCTTTCAACAAAGGGACGTACATTGTTGGGAATTATGCAGAAATGCACGGTATAACAATGCTCTTTAAATATTGTCTGTCAATAATATACTTTGAAACAGTGGACTAAACCTTTATTTAAAATGACTTTCAACAAAGGGACGTAATTGTTGGAAATAACGCAGAAATACACGTTATAACAACGGTCTTTATGAATGTGTGTCAATAATATACTTTGAAACAGTGGACTAAACCTTTATTTCAAATTGATTTTCAACAAAGGGACGTAATTGTTGGAAATAAGGCAAAAATACACGATATAACAATGATCTTTAAAATGTGTGTCAATAATGTACTTTAAGACAGTGGACTAAACCTTTATTTCAAATGACTTTCAACAAAGGGACGTAATTGTCCCTTTGTTGCTATAACAATGGGATATGAATGTGAGTCAATATGAATATATGAATGTGAATACAATATGTGTATATGAATGTGTGTCAATAATATACTTTGAAACAGTTGACTAAACCTTTATTTAAATTGATTTTTAACAAAGGAGCGTTAATTGTTGGGAATTATGAAGGAATGATCAGGATAACTATGCTCTTTAAATATTTGTGTCAATAATATACTCTGAAACAGTGGACTAAACCTTTATTGAAAATGACTTTCAACAAAGGGGCGTAATTGTTGGAAATAATGCAGAAATACACGTTATAACAATGGTCTTTATGAATGTGTGTCAATAATATACTTTGAAACAGTTGACTAAACCTTTATTTAAATTGATTTTAACAAAGGGGCGTAATTGTTGAAAATAATGCAGAAATATACGATATAACAATGCTCTTTAAATATGTGTGTCAATAATATACTTTGAAACAGTGGACTAAACCTTTATTTAAAATGACTTTCAACAAAGGGTCGTAATTGTTGGAAATAATGCAGAAATACACGCTATAACAATGGTCTTCATGAATGTGTGTCAATAATATACTTTGAAACAGTGGACTAAACCTTTATTTAAAATGACTTTCAACAAAGGGGCGTAATTGTTGGAAATAATGCAGAAATACACGTTATAACAATGGTCTTTAAGAATGTGTGTCAATAATATACTTTGAAACAGTGGACTAAACCTTTATTTAAAATGACTTTCAACAAAGGGACGTAATTGTTGGAAATAATGCAGAAATACACGATATAACAATGTCTTTAAAATGTGTGTCAATAATATACTTTGAAACAGTGGACTAAACTTTATTTAAAATGACTTTCAACAAAGGGCGTAATTGTTGGAAATAATGCAGAAATACACGTTATAACAATGTCTATTAATAATGTGTGTCAATAATATACTTTGAAACAGTGGACTAAACCTTTATTTAAAATGACTTTCAACAAAGGGGCGTAATTGTTGGAAATAATGAAGAAATACACGTTATAACAATGGTCTTTAAGAATGTGTGTCAATAATATACTTTGAAACAGTGGACTAAACCTTTATTTAAAATGACTTTCAACAAAGGGGCGTAATTGTTGGAAATAATGCAGAAATACACGATATAACAATGGTCTTTCAAAATGTGTGTCAATAATATACTTTGAAACAGTGGACTAAACCTTTATTTAAAATGACTTTCAACAAAGGGGCGTAATTGTTGGAAATAATGCAGAAATACACGCTATAACAATGGTCTTATGAATGTGTGTCAATAATATACTTTGAAACAATGGACTAAACCTTTATTGAAAATGACTTTCAACAAAGGGGCGTAATTGTTGGAAATAATGCAGAAATACACGCTATAACAATGCTCTTTAGAATGTGTGTCAATAATATACTTTGAAACAGTGGACTAAACCTTTATTTAAAATGACTTTCAACAAAGGGGCGTAATTGTTGGAAATAATGCAGAAATACACGTTTTAACAATGGTCTTTATGAAATTGTATGAATAATATACTTTGAAACAGTGGACTAAACCTTTATTTAAAATGACTTTCAACAAAGGGACGTAATTGTTGGAAATAAGGCAAAAATACACGATATAACAATGCTCTTTTAAAATGTGTGTAAATAATATACTTTGAAACAGTGGACTAGACCTTTATTTAAAATGACTTTCAACAAAGGGGCGTAATTGTTGGAAATAATGCAGAAATACACGCTATAACAATGCTTTTAGAAATGTGTGTCAATAATAGACTTTACAGTGATAAACTACTTAGGAAACATGGACTAAACCTTTATTTCAAATGACTTTCAACAAAGGGCGTAATTGTATGAAATAATGAGAAAATACACGTTAAAACAATGGCCTTTAAGAATGTGTGTCAATATATACTTGCCTTTCAACAAAGGGCGTAATATACTTGAATGTAAGTAATATACTTGCTTGTAAATAATACTTGTAAGTAGAATACTTGACTTGTAACATACTTGTAATATACTTGACGTGTAAGTAATACTTGTAAGTAGAATACTTGACTTGTAAGTAATATACTGACTTTCAACAAAGGGGCATAATTGTTGGAAATAATGCAGAAATACACGCTACAACAATGCTCTTTAGAAGTGTGTGTCAATAATATACTTTGAAACAGTGGACTTAACATTTATTGAAAATGACTTTCAAAAAAGGGAGTAATTTTTGGAAATAATGCAGAAATACACGGCATAACAATGCTCTTTAAATATCTGTGTCAATAATATACTTTGAAACAGTGGACTAAACTTTTATTTAAAATATCTTTCAACAAAGGGACGTAATTGTTGGAAATAATGCAGAAATACACGTTATAACAATGGTCTTTATAATGTGTGTCAATAATATACTTTGAAACAGTGGACTAAACCTTTATTTAAAATGACTTTCAACAAAGGGCGTAATTGTTGGAAATAATGCAGAAATACACGCTATAACAATGGTCTTTAGAAATGTGTGTCAATAATATGACTTTGAAACAGTGGACTAAACCTTTATTGAAAAATGACTTTCAACAAAGGGCGTAATTGTTGGAAATAATGCAGAAATACACGCTATAACAATGGTCTTTATGAATGTGTGTCAATAATATACTTTGAAACAGTGGACTAAACCTTTATTTAAAATGACTTTCAACAAAGGGGCGTAATTGTTGGAAATAATGCAGAAATACACGTTATAACAATGGTCTTTATGAATGTGTGTCAATAATATACTTTGAAACAGTGGACTAAACTTTATTTAAAATGACTTTCAACAAAGGGCGTAATTGTTGGAAATAATGCAGAAATACACGCTATAACAATGTTCTTTAAGAATGTGTGTCAATAATATACTTTGAAACAGTGGACTAAACCTTTATTGAAAATGACTTTCAACAAAGGGCGTAATTGTTGGAAATAATGCAGAAATACACGTTATAACAATGGTCTTTATGAATGTGTGTCAATAATATACTTTGAAACAGTGGACTAAACCTTTATTTAAAATGACTTTCAACAAAGGGACGTAATTGTTGGAAATAATGCAGAAATACACGTTATAACAATGCTCTTTAAAATGTGTGTCAATAATATACTTTGAAACAGTGGACTAAACCTTTATTTAAAATGACTTTCAACAAAGGGGCGTAATTGTTGGAAATAATGCAGAAATACACGTTATAACAATGGTCTTTATGAATGTGTGTCAATAATATACTTTGAAACAGTGGACTAAACCTTTATTTAAAATGACTTTCAACAAAGGGGCGTAATTGTTGGAAATAATGCAGAAATACACGTTATAACAATGCTCTTTAAAATGTGTGTCAATAATATACTTTGAAACAGTGGACTAAACCTTTATTTAAAATGACTTTCAACAAAGGGGCGTAATTGTTGGAAATAATGAAGAAATACACGTTATAACAATGTCTTTAAAATGTGTGTCAATAATATACTTTGAAACAGTGGACTAAACCTTTATTTAAAATGACTTTCAACAAAGGGACGTAATTGTTGGAAATAATGCAGAAATACACGATATAACAATGCTCTTTAATAATGTGTGTCAATAATATACTTTGAAACAGTGGACTAAAACCTTTATTTAAAATGACTTTCAACAAAGGGGCGTAATTGTTGGAAATAATGCAGAAATACACGTTATAACAATGGTCTTTATGAATGTGTGTCAATAATATACTTTGAAACAGTGGACTAAACCTTTATTAAAATGACTTTCAACAAAGGGGCGTAATTGTTGGAAATAAGGCAGAAATACACGATATAACAATGGTCTTTAAAATGTGTGTCAATAATATACTTTGAAACAGTGGACTAAACCTTTATTTAAAATGACTTTCAACAAAGGGGCGTAATTGTTGGAAATAATGCAGAAATACACGCTATAACAATGCTCTTTTAGAATGTGTGTCAATAATACTTTAACATGATAACTTTAGAAACAGTGGACTAAACCTTTATTTAAAATGACTTTCAACAAAGGGACGTAATTGTTGGAAATAATGCAGAAATACACGTTATAACAATGGTCTTTAAGAATGTGTGTCAATAATATACTGTTGAAACAATGTGAGACGTAAACCTATATTGAAAATTGAACTTTATAAATGACTTTCAACAAAGGGCGTAATTGTTGGAAATAATGCAGAAATACACGCTATAACAATGCTCTTTAGAAATGTGTGTCAATAATATACTTTGAAACAGTGGACTAAACTTTATTTAAAATGACTTTCAACAAAGGGACGTAATTGTTGGAAATAATGCAGAAATACACGTTATAACAATGCTCTTTAAAAATGTGTGTCAATAATATACTTTGAAACAGTGGACTAAACCTTTATTTAAAATGACTTTCAACAAAGGGGCGTAATTGTTGGAAATAATGCAGAAATACACGTTATAACAATGGTCTTTATGAATGTGTGTCAATAATATACTTTGAAACAGTGGACTAAACCTTATTTAAAATGACTTTCAACAAAGGGGCGTAATTGTTGGAAATAATGCAGAAATACACGTATAACAATGTCTTTATAAATGTGTGTCAATAATATACTTTGAAACAGTGGACTAAACCTTTATTGAAAATGACTTTCAACAAAGGGGCGTAATTGTTGGAAATAATGCAGAAATACACGTTATAACAATGGTCTTTAAGAATGTGTGTCAATAATATACTTTGAAACAGTGGACTAAACCTTTATTTAAAATGACTTTCAACAAAGGGACGTAATTGTTGGAATAATGCAGAAATACACGATATAACAATGCTCTTTAAAATGTGTGTCAATAATATACTTTGAAACAGTGGACTAAACCTTTATTTAAAATGACTTTCAACAAAGGGCGTAATTGTTGGAAATAATGCAGAAATAAACGTATAACAATGCTCTTTAGAAATGTGTGTCAATAATATACTTTGAAACAGTGGACTAAACCTTTATTAAAATGACTTTCAACAAAGGGGCGTAATTGTTGGAAATAATGCAGAAATACACGTTATAACAATGGTCTTTATGAATGTGTGTCAATAATATACTTTGAAACAGTGGACTAAACCTTTATTTAAAATGACTTTCAACAAAGGGACGTAATTGTTGAAATAATGCAGAAATACACGTTATAACAATGGTCTTTAAAATGTGTGTCAATAATATACTTTGAAACAGTGGACTAAACCTTATTAAAATGACTTTCAACAAAGGGGCGTAATTGTTGGAAATAATGCAGAAATACACGTTATAAACAATGGTCTTTATGAATGTGTGTCAATAATATACTTTGAAACAGTTGACTAACCTTTATTTAAAATGACTTTTCAACAAAGGAGCGTTAATTGTTGGAAATAATGCAGAAATGCACGGTATAACAATGCTCTTTAAATATGTGTGTCAATAATATACTTTGAAACAGTGGACTAAACCTTTATTGAAAATGACTTTCAACAAAGGGGCGTAATTGTTGGAAATAATGCAGAAATTACACTCATTAATTACGTCTTTATGATGTGTTCAATAATATACTGAAACAGTGTGATAAACCTTTATTTAAAATGTCTTTCAACAAAGGGCGTAATTGTTTGCAATAAGGCAAAAATAACACGGATTTAAACAATGCTCTTTAAATATGTGTCAAATAATATCTTTTGAAACAGTGGACTAAACCTTTATTTAAAATGACTATTCAACAAAGGGACGTAATTGTTGGAAATAATGCAGAAATACACTTTATAACAATGGTCTTATGAATGTGTAGTTCAATAAATATACTTAGGAAACAGTGGACTAAACCTTTATATAAAATGA
>JAWZYV010002244.1:0-14952 GCA_038373885.1 Cheiracanthium punctorium | reverse complement strand
TTTAGGTTAGGGTTACTATAAATTTTGGGTGTCATCATAAAAGCCGATGGTCATCATGCCAATTACTGACATTGTAAAATGTACACAAAGACATAATTGGTGGCAGTTCCATACATAAAATGATTATAAAAATATCGTATTGAGTGATAAGTTGTGAAACATGTACAAATTCTTACAGAAATACTTCTCAATATCAGCAACTGCGGGCTTTCTCAAATTAGTATTTAGCGTAGTGCCTTCCATTCATGAGATCCGTGGCTTTGCTAATAAGTATTTTTCTCTTTGAATAATACCAGTGCAGTACTAAAGTTAGCAACCTGATGCTTTTGTTTTAATAATATGGTTCCATTATTTAATGCATATCCCTAGTTACAATAATACGAAAGAAACAAGAAATTGCTAAAATCTGCTTTAGCCTGCATGGTGATATTTTTTAGTTGAGACATAAATGTGCCAAGTATTGTAAATTAGATATTTTGAAGCTGTGAAAAGATCCGAAAGATCTTGCATTTCTATGTATCCATTATTGCTATTTTGAAATCTAGCTACTGTGTGTCAGACGTAAGTAACAAATGTGCTTGCTCCATTTGATGTCATTGAACTGCTAATTTTTTTTTTGCACATGTGTTATTATTACTAAGCTAATGTTCACAACTAGTTGTTGCTGTTCGCTGCGTAGAAATAGCGTTGATTTTGGTACCACATACTTCAGCATTTATATAAGTAAATTTGCTTCACTTAGACAAAATGTCCAAATATCCCCCAAAACCATACACAAAATAAATAAATAAATAAAAGCATTCTTGAATGCATGTTCAACTGGTTTACTCTAGTTGATTAAAAAAAAACAATAGTTGAGAGTGTAATGATGCTTTCTTGAATTAACCCTTTGGATGCTTTGTTGGTTCCCAGTCTGTAGAAAGTTCAGTGTGTGCCCTTTGGAGTAGCAAAATTTTAATATGATAATCTTAGAAATTTTCTTCCATATTTGTTGCCCAGTGGTTTAATCTTTGTGTTGAAATTTATGAGAGAGATACAGATAGAACGAAATACAAATAAAGATAGAGAGAGAGAACCATTATTTCAATGTCAAATTTGAATCATTATAGTAATTATTATTTTTTGCTTCATATTTAAAATACACAGGGAGTAAAACTTTTTTCTTACTTATAACTACTTAAATCACAAATATTTAGTACATACCATAATGAAAAACATTCTAGTGTACATACAAAATCTGAACTTTACATTTATGTTGTTACTAATTGCATTTTCATGCAGCAAAAATAGTATGAAAATATTTTATATTGTGAGCAACTTTTCATTCTTGTAGGTGGAAAGCTTTTTCTTTTTTTTTGATAACCAACATATTTTTATATTCCCTTTAATGAAGCATTTCACATAACTTGTTTACAGTCATGAACAGCATGAAAATTTCTGCTTATTAATAAAATGGCCTGAAGTACAATTAGAACTAGATGATGTTAGAATTTCAGAAATCAATATTTTGGCCATGTTATATTGCAATATTATAATTAATCAATGTATTAAAATTTAACTTTAATGACATTTCTCTAATTTTTTTCAATTTTCAGCACGATTACTTATGAATATGTAAGTAATTATATTCACAAACACTACAGAGTATTAAAATGAAAATTTTTTGTATATATACAGACAGGAGATTAAATATCGCATAGTGGCATAACATAAGACCTTTTTAATCCTACCGTAGATTTCTTACCACAATTTAGATCATCATCAGATAGTGGGGGAGATTTCTAAATATTAGTAGAAACCACCACAGGATTTTTGATAGCACAGATCTAGCATGCACATACTAGAGATCTCTATATAGGGTGAAAATTTCAAATCCAGCTCCTGAGTATAGTCATTCTGGCCTGGCCCTTAATGAAAATGAAAAATTAAGCCCTCTTTAAAAATGCTTGCAACCAGGATGGCACAACCAACAGGTGCCCAGTCTGACCTGTTTATGTAGCAAGACTTAAGAGAAACTTTGAACTAATTAATTGTACATTTGTTTTCAGAAAATCACATAGCTTCATAATTTTGATAGTTATTAGATATCTCGTATGAAATAGAGCAATTAATTTATATTACAACTCATTTTAAACTCAAATTTATTTTCAAGGCAAAAAATTATGTTTACAACATATGGTATGATTTCAAACCATTACAATTCTAAATGCATATTGTGAGCTTGAAACTACTAAATGAAAAGCTAGAACATTAATTTCTAGACTAGTTATCATCCAAACACACATGAAATATCACCAGTGATTGCTGCTATTTTTAATTCAACATATTAATGTTTGTTATTTTAATTGTAACGAACTTCAGTTCAACTTTCAAAAACAAAAGTAAAATGATGACCTATCACTAAAATTTCTCTTGCTACTAAAGTCTGAGCTAGTAGTACTATGATTATGTTTGAATCATTACAAAACCTCCCCCCCCCTCCTCCCTCTCACACACACCTTACATAATTTGCGCCTCCCAATATGTGTTTTATACTGTTTATCTCCAGAATAAAAAGTCTGTATGTCTCAATGTGGCATGGTCTGCTAAGGTATTATTGGATCTTATATAATACTAGATGCGTGCCCGTTCTTCATACAGTAGGAAACGAAAATTTTCCTCACATGTGTAATTCGAATTAATTCCAGTGAAGTGGAATCTAGAAAAAGCAAAATTATTTCACTCTTGACTTAAAGTTTGCATCATATATGTACTAACCTGAGATCATTGCAATATAATGACACACTGACACACACACACACAAAAAAAACCATGTCAGCATCATTTGGTATCAAAAAAGTGAAAAGTTAGACCGTTCTCCCTTTCAAAATGTCTTACTTCTGCATCATGCTGTCTTTTAGGTTCGTGTTTCAGCGTTAAATACCTCAGACACTACATGCAATGGACATTTTTTTAAATTTTAAAATTACGACATGCAACCCTTTACAAAAAGAAAAGAGATAAGACTGCACTATTTATAGAGGCTTTAAAACTGTTTTTCTAGATTACACAGCTTAATTTTTCTTCTCACAAATAAATCCAGTATTGATAAGAGGGAATCGAGCCAAGCAAAGAAATTGTCTGCTTGGACATAAGAATAACTATGTACACAAAACGAAATCTTTGGAATGAGAAACTTTTTTCACATTTTCAGAAGAGCGCTCGTTGTAATTGCTTCACAACGGGCTTTAACTTTTAGTTGTACAATAACAGTAGTGTTTGGTGCATTTTGCCTTCAAATATAAGGCAATAAACAACAGATGTTTTAATTCGAATTTCGCAAAAAATTGCTTCAAGATATGGCGGGACCCGTCCTGGCAAATTGAAATACAAAATTTGGTAGGCCTACGATTTGGCGGAATTCCCCCCCCAACTAAAATCAATTAACTTAATTTAGTGAAAATTCTGAAAATAGATCGTTTAAAATTGCCTTAATAACTGCATTATTTCTGCACAGAAAATTAAAATTCAACGCCGTATTTCAATAAAAACTACGTTTGTTTTTAATAGTAAGCTCTCATTAAATTGCACCAAGCGCTAAAATCATCTTTTCAAAATCACATATCAACCATTTTATTTTTCGCCATATAAAAAGTTGCACATTTTACTCTCGGAAAATTTCCAAATCCTATTTTTCTTTTGAGTATAAAACATTTCATTCCTGCTCTGATTTCACATGCACACGATGTTTTAATTAAAAAATAACCTTAAAAATAATGTAAAAAAAAAAAAAAATCGTTATTCTTTTATTTTTACTTCAAGAGTCTGAATAATTTAAGTGCTATGCCAATTGTCCTCAAGCAATAGGGCCTTGAGGACAATTAAGGAAGCGAAACCATGGCGCCACCGAGTACGTCTAACAAATTGCGAAATAATTACTATATAACAATGTATCAAATGTTTAAATGGAATTTTCTTGAAAATGCACAAGAGTTGGCAGCTATTTTTTTGCCATTTTACTATACTATGGGTCCCCTATAACTCATCAACATTTCATCAAAATCGGTGATCCCAACGTCTGAGCCTCCCCTTGTAAGGTCTTTTTTGAAAGGAATTCTGACTATGCCAGAGCATTTGCTTGAACATTTTCATTTGCAAGTACCCAGTGGCGGCTCGTGGGATACAGCAAGTACAGCCGGGCTGCACTTGAAATTATCAGCACATACTTTAAAATAATTTATTCTACTAACTTTCTTAAATTCAGATTAGAATTATGGAATTCCTATCGTAAATTAAAAAAAACACCTATTGTAGTAACGGCCGGATCTCTCATTCAGAAATTCCCGCAATTACACTGCGAAAGTCGTTGGTACAGCCGAGGCCTCCGAGAGAGGAGAAAGATTCTTTCTCCTTTCTCGGAGGCCTCGGTACAGCCATCCGTGCTGATTAAGGAATTGGCAGCACCGTTGCCATGGTAACGAGTACGTAAGCAGTTTCTCCGGATTAGGATAGCATAGGGTGTTTTAGCTGAGACACAGCCGAAGAAAGAGTTTCTGTCTTTTGCAGCACTCGTGAATTCGACGAACTGATTGGCTCGGACGATCAGAGAGGGAGAGAATAAAGACACAGAATATATGTTCTAGCCCAGCGTTTTTCAACCTGAGGGGGGCGCGCCCCCCTGCAGAACTTTTGGGGGGGGGGGGGACGAGAAAAACTATAGAGCAATTGGGCAAACTATAGAGCAGGATGCATTTTTTTTTTTTTTTTTTAAATCATCTTATTTATTCGCATTTTTACTCAAAGAATATCCATTTTCGCTTAAAATGTTCATTATTAAAGATTAAAAATCTCAATGTATGCTGAAAAATGTGGGGGGGGGGGGGGGGCAAAGCAGTATATTTTTTAAGTATATTTTTAATATATTAATTAAGTATATCAAAGCAGTATATTTTTTAAGTAAGCAAGAACTGGCATTAAGAGGACATGGCGAGCGAGAAAATTCTTTAAACATGGGGGATTTTAAAGAGCTTTTAAAATTAATGATATCTGAATTAAAACAACGCCCTTTTATGAGGACATCACTGACTGATTCGCAAGTTTAAAAGAAAATAGGATTGATTTGACTTATAAAAAATAAGTAAGTTTTCTTTTTTCTTCTTTCTTTTTTTATTAAGTTATCATTACAAAAGAAAATTCTCAGGAAACTTCGAATCAGACACGGATTAATGCAATTTGGAGGATAGGAGTGGTTGGTTGAAATATATGTCCATTTTATAGAAGTAAAATAGGATCTCTTACATGTTTTATGTAATTTCTTTTTTTTTCTCCTGGATGAGAGCTTAATCCGCCAGCTTTCGAATTCAGTAACAAAGATTTTCCATTCCTAGGGGGGGGGGGGGGTCATATGTTTGCGGCTGCACTAACATTTTTGACCACGGGCCGCCACTGCAAGTATCTTTCATTGACACTCACATGTACATGAACAAGAGATATCTTTGGTTCCACCACCATCCATACTATACAATGTGACCCCTGAACAAGCAAAAGATTCCTAATACACCTAAAACTTTCCTTCATGATGAAAGCTGTGAAAGAAGGAAATGAATCAGGCTGATGGTAAGCTGACCGCTTTTGTTATTATAAAGAATGTTGTAGGATGAAGAAATTACCTGATGCCAAATTAGCGTAAGCACAGCTTTGCCTATCTTATAGATACCACTGAAAAGTGTCATCATCACAAGATATATTGTTGAAATGAAAATGTGACTTCATATTTTATTAATTTATAGCTCAGACTTAAGTACAATTATTACAAATAAAAATACACATACAAACAACTATATCTAGAGAGTATCAATTCAGTATTTTGTTTTTAAATTAAAATAAACAAGCAGAACATTTACCTAATTTTTGCGAATTAGAAATCTTTTCTAGAACTTTCACAGACTGAAAAGAAAAAGAAATACTTTTAAAATTTAGTATGTTTCATAAAATGAAAATAAGCAGTGTGCTGAACTTTACCATAATTTTAAATTAGAAAAAATTGACATTTTTCAGGCATATTAAATGGCGAAACTGTTTCATTAGCGTAGATTGTATAGCACAGTTTCACAAAATACTCTGAATGCATTAATTTTATAGATCTAGATCAGCGTTTCCCAACTGGTGGGGCGCGACCCCCTAGAGGGGCGAGGCGAGAAAAACAAGGAAAGTGAAAGTGATAATGCATGTTTTAAAAAATCTTCATATTTTTATTTCAAAACATATATATTTTTGCTTAAAATGTTTATTCAAACTTACCGATGACATTATTTTGTAGAAAAGGCGATTAAATGATTATTGTTGAAGAATAAAAAACAATGTATGTTGAAAAATGTGATGGGAGGGCACCACCATAAGTTAGCCTTTGTGAGGGCCCCGACACTAAAAGGTTGGGAACTGGTGTCCTAGATCAATCTCTTTTTACAAATAAAAGAATGTACTGCTCAGTGAAATTGCTTACTGCAACTATTAAACTGTTTTCTTATATAGGTAAGATATTTATTAAAAACAATTCAGAATTCAACTGTAATTACTGTGACAAATTACAGGTAACAATATTATAATGTGCAGAGAGAATAATAGTTATAGATATATAATGTACAGAGAGAAAAATGGTTATAGCTATATAATGTACTAGAAGCGTGCCCCGTACAATGGAAGAGAAATGCCCATTGAGCTTAAATATAGATTGTAAAGGGAATGAATGTGAATCCTCCTGTTGCAATGATAAAAAAAGAGGACATGGGACTTTCTGCTGCAATAATTAAAAAAAAAAAAAAAAGAGAGAGAGAGAGAGAGAGAGAGAGAGCGAGAGAGAGAACACGGCACCTGACAGCATACAGAGGTTACCAGAAATTGGACATGGCTAGGCTGGAATGTGAATCCTCCTGCTGCAATGATAAAAAAAGGGGTTACTTCCCACACATCGGCACGCCAAGAGATCGCCAACAATTTCACCCCCTTTTCAAGAACGATCAGTGCGTGACCCTGCAGATCTAGACTCAAGGAAAATATCGCGAGGATGGCCCCCGTTCTAAAGTGGGGATGGCAAAAGCGGGAAGATAGCAACCCATAAATTACTCCAGCCAGTGTCATTCGGAGATGTCTAGGAAGGGTATAATAAGAGTTCCTTTATCAGCAGCAATAATTAAAACTTGTCTTTAGAAAAATATTTTTAAAACGCTAGAAGCATCGCACTTACTATCGCTTGTTTTGAAAAAAAAAAATTTAATATTTTATTCTTTTTTTTTCACGATTTTAAAATTCGCTAATTTTAATTTAAAATGCGTGCGCTCACTGTCTCAGGAAGGAAAAAAAGAAAAGAAGGGAAATTTGAAGGAAGAAAATTGCGTTAACTATTTACATATATTTACCTCAAAATTTACTTATTCGTTTTAGTTGTGGACGCAGGATCTTATTTTAGGCTGTGTATTCGGAGCACGTGACATAGTGCTTCCATTTTATAGTTGTCCTAGAAACTGCACAGATAGTATCAAAACACGTACTAAAATAATCTTTCACACATTATGAAGGTTTAATTTCTACCTGAAAATCAAAGTAAATTATCTGAATATTTTAATTGAATCCAACAAATTATTCGAAGAGTTTAGTTTCATAAATTGACATTTATTTTCCTATTTTATAAAGATAGTTGCAAGTTATGCATAAATGTATAAATTTAATAATATCTGATGCTAATAACTAATAAGTAGTTCGAAAAATCCTCTAAAGTTTTAGACATTCTAAAATTTAAACTTCTGGTCAGAGAAAAGAGAAAATTAGATTTTTTTTTTTTTTTTTTTCGGAAACATATATCGTAATTTAATGTGTTCTCTTGAGTATTTGTAGAGCCTGAAATATTTAACCCATTAACCGTATATAGAACACTGTAAAACTAAAATTAAAAAAAAAAAAACCTGTTAAATTCTTTTTAAAAGCATTTTCTTAAATTCATGTTATATATTTTTTGCAATTCCCCTAAAGAACTCTTCAGCAATGTGACACAGGTATTTAAAAGTTTAATGTTAAGAAAATCTTCATGCACGGGTGATTTGTGAAACGTAAATTAATTTCATTTAAGTAATATTCCACAACAATTTTTTTTTTCGGGGTTTACCGCAAGTACCCTACAGAGAGTGTTCACACATTTTTGTAACGATTTTGCAAAGATATATATAGAAATAAATATAAGAATTTTATTTTCTAATGTGTTCAGTCTGATAGCCCTTTCTTTGAACCATCATATTACATCTTGATTTCAAAGATGAAAGTCCTTTTCTTAAAACATCAAGGCTGATATTATTCCACTCCTCCATCACAATCTTGTAGTAATATAATCTTTTGTAGTAATATATGAATGTATCTTGTGTTTGCGTGATTATGGCAACGCTATACTAGGGCAATCTGCCAAGGATGGGAAGGTGCCTTGGCAGGAGAACTTTCTAAGGGGTTCTAAAGCGTATTCACGTTACATCTGGAAAAAACCTACCAAAAATCCAGACTGTTAGATCGACAGCTGCTCTTCGGGACCTTCACTCTTCGGCAGTCTACCATTTTCAGTGGCATAACTACTGTGCGATGGTAAGGCTATAAATGTATCTTAAAGTAGAAAGATAATTCAACTCATCTTCGTTTAGAAATATATTTAATTTTATATTTCAATTCCATTCATTATCACTGAAAAATAACGTTCAATAAATACTTGTCACACATTTTTGCTTTCATGCCTTTTAAGATGCAATTTATTCCAGGAAAAACTTATGTATATGTAAAAAAAAAAGTTACTATTACATTTGTTTGTTCATCTTAAAATACACTGGAATAAAATAAACTAGAAGTTTCTGTAGAAAATTTTACTTAATTGAAGTTTTAGACGTATTTCGTATTTTCAATTTATTAAGAAAATAAATGTATTTTGTATTTTTTCAATTTAGAAAGCATTTTGTATTTTGCAATTTTTCGTGTTTGAATAAATGTAATTTGTATTTTGCATCGAAAATACATTTTTTTATGTATTTTGCCCAACTCTGCTTCTGTAGTTGCTTTCAAAGACCATTGCAGAGCAAGCAGTAATTATTTTTATTTTCAACGGAGGGGAGAGTATGAGGGAGCGTCCTCTAAGTGAAACTGTACTCCCCCTCTCTAAACAACGGGGGATGAGGGGGAGAAAAGCAATAAACTTTAGGTTTACCTTTGCCGATCTCTGGGAAGATAGGAAAAAAAGGACATGGGACTTCCTACTGCAACAACAACAACAAAAAATGAATATGGCACCTGATAACATACAGAGGTTACTGGAATTCGATGTGTCTAGGCTTCTCCCTTCTATCTGTCAGTGTTCTAACAGTCAGTTATCGCTATACCTACGCAACAACTAAAAACAAGTACAGTACAGTCGTCGGTATGAGATTGTAAAGGGCAAGAATATGAATCCTTCAGCTACAATAATAAAAAAAGGACATAGGATTTCCACTGCAATGAAAAAAAAAAAAAAAAAAAAAAAGAAAAGAACAGGGGACTTGCAAGCATACAGAGATTACCAGGAATTGGACATGACTAGGCTTCTTGCCTTCTACCTGTTGTGTTCTAATAGTCATTTATCAGTAATACCTACGCACCTCATAAACTAATTATTTCAAATGCAGTAAGAACCACTGGATGCAAATCCTTGGACATATACACAGTAGATAAAAACTTAAAATAACAATAGACGAATTAAAAATCCAGGTTTGTTTACATCTAATGTTCGGAATGGTTCAATTTATTTATAAATATCTTATGAGGTTCTAATTATTCAGTAACTATCTTCTCAAATTTATAATTTGTATAAAACACTATTATCAAATTCTTCGGGGCTCATACCTCCTAATGCAGCGATTTCAAATAAATCCTCCATGTTTGTTTATATCTGAGACGAATGACGTGTGCATGTGCTGTACTGTTTTCTCTTTCACCTTGCCAGACGTCAAAAGAAAATCTCTCCCCCATCTTGTGGGGTTGGGATTTCCGGTTGAAGCATGCAGAATGACCTTGAGAATGAAACCCCCCTGTTTTTCCCCACCGAGCTAATCTAGCGGGAAGAATGACCAAAAACTGAACAAAACAAAACTAAAAAACTATTAATCCAATTCATTTCATTTTTCAACATTAGCTTTCTTGTCCTATTTAGTTAACCCTTTAACGCGCAGTGATCCCGCTCTGGGAACACCCAACTCTGACGTTTTGACTGTTGCCAGTCACGAAGAATAGATTTGATTTCTAGAAAAATAGTTGCGGGTGGCATAGCTCCACGAGAATCCGTTACTTTTTAGCATGTCATTTCCCGTAAAAAAATTGTCACGATTCTTTTTAACAGCACTCACATCTGCTGAAAAATGGAAAAACGTGAGAACAGCCGGATAGATTGCCCAATGCTGAAAAAAGGGCGGCCGTTGCCACCGCTCAACTTAACTACCAGCAAGATGGCAGATGATCGAAACGTTCATCGTGTGCCACAGATCCAGAGACCCTTTTTTGACGCCAGCTGGCTGTGCGCAGCTGCATCAAAAAAGGATCTCTGGATCTGTGGCACGCGATGAACGTTTCGATCGTCCGCCATCTTGCTGGAAGTTAAGTTGAGCGATGGCAACGGCTGCCCTTTTTCCAGCATTGGGAAAGGGTTGCGCCTCAAAGGGTTAATGTGCCAAGAATGGTCCAGATCTGATGAAATGTCTCTACACCTATAGCAAACAAACAGACAAGATTTCTCTTTTATATATATTGGGTTGGCAACTAAGTAATTGCGGATTTTTTTTAGAAAATCAAAGACACTTTGTTCATGGAACTAAATAACTTTATTCTATAATGTATTGCCCATTTTGATCAATGACCTTTTGCCATCTTTCAGGCAGCATCATGATCCCACGTTCATAAAACTTCTGGTTTTTATTAGCAAAAAACTGAATCAGGTACGATTTGACATCATCATCATTATTGAAATTTTTACCATTCAAGGAGTTTTGTAAAGATCGAAACAAAAAGTAATCAGATGGTGCAAGGTCAGAACTATATGGTGGATGTGGCAAAACATCCCAACCAAGCTCCAATAATTTTTGCCGAGTGACCAAAGATCTGTGTGGCCTTGCATTGTCATGATGGAATACAACACCTTTTTACTTCCTTGTACGTAGTATAAGGAAGTAATGTGATCCCTAAAAATTTTAGGGGCAAAATTTCGACACAAAAAACGATTTTGACTACCTCTAAATTTAATTTTAAAATTTTTTTCGATGCATCTCATTGTAGGCTAGCATGCACGATCCTATTAACGCATCTGCAACTCATTTTGACCAGCGGCGAGTCTATTGTGGTCAGTTTTTCCATGCCGTCTGTACGTACGTACGTATGTATGTAACTCGCATATCTCAAAAACCATTGGTCGTAGAATGTTGAGATTTGATATTTAGGATTGTTCTATGATCTAGTTGTGCACCTCTCCTTTTGGTCGCAATCGAATGCATAGTTTATGTACAGGACCGCCCAAAACATTCGAAATACATTACGCTCTATGGGCCGAAATTCATTAAACTCGCCTAACTTAAAAACTATTAGGCGTAGAATGTCGAAACTTCATATTTTGGATAGTTGTAACATCTTGTTGTGCACCTCCCCTATTGGTTCCATTCGACTGGATAGTTTATCTACAGGACCGCCCAAAACATTCGAAATACATTACGCTCAATGGGCCGGAATTTATTAAACTCGCCTAACTCAAAAACTATTAGGCGTAGAATGTCGAAACTTCATATTTTGGGTAGTTGTAACATCTTGTTGTGCACCTCCCCTATTGGTTCCATTCGACTGGATAGTTTATCTACAGGACCGCCCAAAACATTCGAAATACATTACGCTCAATGGGCCGAAATTCATTAAACTCGCATATCTCAAAAACTATTAGGCGTAGAAAATTGAAACTTCATATTTAGGATTGTTGTAACATCTAGTTGTGCACCTCCCCTTTCGGTTCCATTCGACTGGACAGTTTATCTACAGAACCGCCTAAAAGATTCGAAATACATTACGCTCTATGGGCCGACATTCATCAAAGCGTTTTTTAGAGGTTTTGGGCTATTTCAAACGACTCAGGAGTGATATATGCTGTAAAGAGTTAGAAAATGAATTTCTCCATTAAAAAAAGTGTCTTTATCATTTAAAGTTCTGCTACAGGAACACTCAAAAGATTTCCAATACATTACGGTCAATGGCAATTTTAGGGGCATTCATCCATTTCAAGCACAATACCGTCCTATCACATAAGTTAGGTAATGGTTCGACCACGGTCACATGCCTCCCTCAAGAACTATGCCAAAAGTCGCCAAGCTTGGCGACTTTTGGTGTACGTGTGTGCATATTTAACTCTCAAATCTCAAAAACTATTATGAAATTTCATATGTAAGATTGTTGTAACATCTTGTTGTGCATCTCGATTTTTGGTTCCAATCTACTGGAGTTTCTTTACAGGACCACCAAAAAGAATTTCAGTACTTTAATGTCTATGGAAATCTTCAATATAATACAATTGTAGTCAGTCATTGTTTGGTACATGCCCAAAATCTCGCCGTCTGTCCTCGACCTTGGCGAGTTTTGCCGAAATGTCGCCAAATTTGACGATAGTCAGTCATTTGGTCCATGCCCAAAGTATCGCCATTTGTCATCGTTCTTGGCGAGTTTTGGCGAAATATCGCCAAATTTGGCGATAATCTGTCATTGTTTGGTTCATGCTTAAAATCTCGACAAATTTTGTCGACATTGACGAGTTTCGCCGAAATATCGCCAAATTTGGCGCCAAAAATTATTTCGTATTTTGTATAACTCTAAAACTTTAACCCGTAGATTTTTTAACTTTGTATTTAGAACTATTGTAATATCTAACTGTTTTCAATATCTTTTTTGACAGCAATCGACTAGGAATTTATTTACAGGGTGGGCCAAATGACTTTAAATACATTAAGGTGTATGGATGCATTCAATTCATTGAAAGTCAGGGTTCAATGACTACTTTGGCTATCCCCAAAATCTCGCAAACTATCTCAAGTTTGTCGGCTTTTGGTGAAATATCGCCAAATAAAGTGTCAGAAGGAAATCTTTCAAATTGAACTCAACTTGGCGATATCGAAATATTTGGCTAGAAATCGCTATACCTTACTATTATTGATATTTTATCTCTTTCAAAGAAATAAGTTTAGAGGAAGTGCGTAAAAAACATTTTTGAATTAATAGACGTCCAAGGAAGTCATGTGTTGGACACATCAGATTTTTACATGGATGGAATACAACACCAACTTACAATCAATATTCCTTTTGATTTTTCAATTCGGGCCGCTTTTCTTCAACTGCATTGTTTAATTTCGTTAGTTGTTCAATGTAGACATCAGAATTGATCGTTCGGTTGGGTGGTAAGAGTTCAAAGTAGACAATTCCTTTGTAATCCCACCAAACTGATAACAAAACCTTCTTTTGATGAATATCAGCTTTTGATGTTGTTTGAGTTGGTTCACCTGACCTGCTCCACGATCTTTTCCGCTTGATATTGTTGTAAACAACCCATTTTTCATCTCCAGTTATCAATCGTTTTAAGAATGGATCATTTTCATTACGTTTCTTTAGCAAATCGCAGCTGTTAATGCGTTGCATTAAATGCGTTTCTTTCAGTTCGTGAGGAACCCATGTATCCAGTTTTTAAACATAGCCAAGTTGTTTTAAGTGATTTTCAATGCATGTATGTGATACATGAAGCTTCTCTGCAATCTCATGTGTTGTACTGTGACGATCCGAATCGATTATTGCTTTGATTAGGGCATCATCAACTTCAACTGGACGACCAGAGCGTTTTTCACCTTTGAGTGAAAACTCACTAGAACGAAATTTGGCAAACCAATTTTGACACTGCCGTATCTTTTAAGGCTTCGTCACCATAAACAGCACATAACTTTTTATGAGCTTGCGATGCGTTTTTTCCCTTTGCGGAAATAAAAAAAGCAAAATCTGACGAAAATGTTCCTTTTGATTTCCATTTTTCAACGAAGGCCAAGCGAAAACTACCGCAACCCGATCAAAGAACTTTTTTTACTGATTGACAGCTGAGTTGCCAACTATCAAATAACAAAATGTGTTTTACATTTGTAAATCGTCCTCTGCAAACCTAAAAATTCAACTGAAGCCATCTATGAGTGAAATCCGTAATTACTTAGTTGCCAACCCAATACATAGATTCAAAAGTATGTAACTAGAAATACTTAAATATTTATACCTTAACGGACTCGTCACATATGAACCTAAATTGTGGATATTTTACAAAAATCTCCAAACCCATCTTTAGGAGCAACAGGTATTATCAGTATTGACAAAGAAAAACTGCAAAAATAATAATTTATTATTTACAAACAAATGCACACAATTTAAACGACATAGTAATTTTGTAAACACAATATAAAATTACAGGAATATTTTAAAGAGAAAGTCTGTGCTAATTTTAGTTAAAACTTACTGCTTTTAAACAGGGGACCTACAATGGAGTCCCTTAACTTATGACAGGGATGCATTTCCAAGACACAGAGAGGGTTTGCATAAGTGAAAATTTTTCAACATTTTGAAATAATAATTGTAATGTACTGTGCCCTTAGCTTTCCAGGTGGCACTTCTTACTGTTGTTTAAAAATCTCGGTTCATGCAGACAAGGAGTTCTTGCTAGCTCTGAGATACGTTTATTCATAAAAAAAACTCACACAAGATCCATTTGTGTAAGATAGATCATGTCAGTGTGTGCATCAGCTGTAAATGTAAATAAATATATACAGATTTCTGGATATTAGGGACTAAGGGTAACAGAAACAGACACAATTCAATAAAAATACTATTTTCCATTCTGTTTAATTCGGACAAAACATTGCCTTA
>JAWZYV010002243.1:0-16486 GCA_038373885.1 Cheiracanthium punctorium | reverse complement strand
AAAGTAGGAAAATGTAAAAAGAAACAAGAAATAAGTATCGACTGAAATGCCACTGTATAAAATACGAAATTCTCAAAGTTCCTTATTCGGATTCAAAGGTGATATTCAAGGCCGTACCTAGGGGGGGGGGTACCAGGGGTTCCTGTCTCCCCCGAAATTTAAAATTTTGTTAGCAAACGAATAATAATGAAGCCTTTTTCACCTTTTGGTCCCCCCCCCGATTTTTTTTATGGGTACGGCCCTGGTGATGTTAGAATATGTTCAAATGTTCCTAGGAACAAAAATTTGTAATATTTCTTCCTACATTACATCATGATAAAAGCATTTATTGGCCTACTAACAGACAGAAATCGTTTACAGCAAAACGAAACTTGGTGTTGACACGATGGATACAACTCTCAGAGAGAAACCGAAGAGATGGTCACTCGCAATTTTTCCCCATTATTTTGTACATACCTGCTCTAGCTACTAATACTTAAGGCGAATGTATGTGTGCCCATCTATAAAAAAATTGAGGCATATCTTTACGTCAAATAAGTAAAAACATGTACTTTCCAACAATTCAGAATAAGACAATAAGTCTTCCAGCCAAGCAAAAATTTTCAACTAAATCAGGTGTAAAAAGCATCTAAAAGCCTCTTTCTATAATAAAATTTATCAAGATAGCCATTAAAAATAATTAATTATAATTAATAATAATGATTATTATTATTATTATTGCTATTATTAATTGCATTTCTAATAATAATCATTTACACTAGATATGTAGATGAGTGACAATTATAGGTACCTGGCCGTCTCGACATTGAGTAATGATACAAGAAAATTTAATGCTAAAAACCTAACAAATTTTTTTCACAAAATAGGATATAATTATACCTTTAGTTCATATTCATGTGAATAAAGAGGAATAAATGCGATTTTTATCAAGGCTTCAATAGAAAAGATAAAAATAAACAAAACACTCACAAAAATGTACCCGGGTACCCGGTCATTGACTCTAGGGTTAAACTTTGAAAATAGGATGATCGGCATAGAACAACATTAAGCAAATTTTATATCAGTTTGAAATTTGTTTTGTTTAGTGTTCCAGGCAAGTTTTTAAAAAGTAAATTTAATTCATATCTGATACTGCTTTTTGGGTTTTACACACAGTTACACAACTGGATAAATCAGATTCAACAGAAAGTCCTTTTCTCTTTCTTTCTTAAAAATTTGCAAATTTGAAAACATTTCTCCAGGTTGCTATCTCAAAGGTAGGGATTTTTTATTCAAATATTTATTAATGCAGTTTGACCTGAATTTACTCCATGTAAACCCCCTTTTTTTTTCAATTTTAGCCACCAAATGTATACCAAATACCATTGAAGATGGTATGTGCAACCATGTGTGTAACTGTGCGTGTGAATATTGGCATGAATGTGCACATTGAGTTAAGACAAACCTACATGAGGGATATCTTTCAAGGCAGCTACTGCCTTTTAGTTTCGAGAGCAGAACCTCTCAGCCACTCGTGGGGCTAAAAATCGTCTGAACAGCATTTGTATCACAAAAATGGACGCGTCATTCACGCCCCCAAACAGCCAACGTTCACGCACCCAATCAGAACGGTTCATAAACACACGATCAGGGCACCAAGAGGAAGCATGCATGTGTCAGCGGCAAGACACCAATTACAATTACAGAACGACATTCGTAGATAATCAGGGTGTAAACCGATAAAAAGCAGGATGGGTATTCTGGCTCTACAGTCGGGAGCTTTATCATACCGATGCAACGACTAGGCAGTGAAAGATCAGTTGTTTTCGCACTTAAATATCGCTTTTGTTTTCTTATGGTACACAGAGGCGGATCTACGGGGGGGGGGCTATAGGGTCTATAGCCCCCCCATTGAAACTGAATTTACACTACATAGAATAGAGTTTTGATGCTTAGTTTAAAACTGCGTGTCTAAAATCGGTTATTTGGAAATTGAAATTTGCTTTTTGATTTACTACTTTGATTTTTAGACTTTGGTTTTAAACCTTTTGTTTCCAGGTTCAATGGTTTTTAAACCTTTTGTTTCCAGGCTGCAGCAGCGTTTCTCAACCTGTGTGGCGCGACCCCCAAGGGGGGCGCAGAGCGTTTGCAGGGGGGGAGGGTGCGAGAAAAACCAAAGAGCAAGTAGTGATGCATGTTTTTAAAAAATCATCTTATTTATTCTCATTTTTACTCAAAAATATATCCATTTTCGCTTAAAATGTTCATTCAAACTTTACTGATAACATTATTTTGTAGAAAATTCGACTAAATGTTCATTGTTAAAGATTAAAAAAGTGAATCTATGCTGCAAAAATGTGAGGGGGGGTTCCACCGTAAGTTAGCCTTTGTTGGGGGGCGCGAAGTTAAAAAGGTTGAGAACCGCTGGGCAACAGGTATTTTCAAAACCTGAGTCCAAAGGAATCGCCCGAAATTTCGTCTCCCCCTTGAAACATTTCGGTTTCTTTTAAGGATGATCAGTAACCAAACTGTTCTCGCCGTTACCATGTGTACGTGAATAACGAAGAATAGCTGACTGTTGGAACGGGTTATGGCAAGTGCAAAGAACAGTGTTTGAACGATGATGTCCATTCACCGTCTGTAAATTCGTAAAAAGGGGAGCTAGCAATACATATAATTCACTGTTAAACATAAACAGTCTTTGCGCGCGCCTTGTGCGGTGCGCGCCTCGGATTCTGTACTGATGTGTCTCTGATGTGGGATGCCTTATGATAGATGTACATAGTGCGGGGATGGGGGAGTGTA
Organism: Cheiracanthium punctorium; assembly: GCA_038373885.1. Classification (NCBI taxonomy): domain Eukaryota; kingdom Metazoa; phylum Arthropoda; class Arachnida; order Araneae; family Cheiracanthiidae; genus Cheiracanthium; species Cheiracanthium punctorium. The sequence continues at coordinate 13,702 of JAWZYV010002243.1, read as the reverse complement.
ACATAGACATCAAGTGGCTAGGAATCCCAAGTGGCTATCTCCTGTAACAAGTGGCGGCTCTTGGGTTATTTAAATGGAGGTCAAAATAGAAGTCATATTTTGTCTTACATTTCGTCACCAAGATAAGTTTTAGCAAAGGTACAGTCTTGATTCATTTTATTTCAATTATTCTTCAAAGGATAATATTGAAAAATGGCATTGCTTTAGCTCTGGAATACTTATTTTACTTCCATCTTAATAATTTACACTAGTTTGTAAGAAATATTGTAGTGAAAAATGATAAAAATAGAAAATAATAAGAAAATGCACCTACAAAAACATAACTAACCGAACATAAGAAACCAAGGTAGAATCCGGAAGAAATAACCAAAAAAAAAAAAAAAAAAATATTTGTGTGCACAATCAAAATGTTCGAACGGAATGATTTCATGTGGGATGTCTTATGGTAGATGTACATAGTGCGGGGATGGGGGAGTATAACATAGACATCAAGTGACCAGGAATCCAAAGTGGCTATCTCCTGTAACAAGTGGCGGCTCTTGGGTTATTTAAATGGAGGTTCACAAAACAAATTTCGAAAATTAAATAGGCAGATACGACGCACCTTGCAAATTAAAATAGATTTGCGTTTCCAGCAGATAAAAGAAAACAACTCAAATTTTGTCTTACATTTCGTCACCAAGATAAGTTCTAGCAAAGGTACAGTCTTGATTCATTTTATTTCAATTATTTTTCAAAGGATAATATTGAAAAATGGCATTGCTTTAGCTCTGGAATACTTATTTTTACTTCCATCTTAATAATTTACACTAGTTTGTAAGAAATATTGTAGTGAAAAATGATAAAAAAAAGAAAATAATAAGAAAATGCACCTACAAAAACATAACTAACCGAAAAAAGAAGATATCCGTGTGCACAATCAAAATGTTCGAACGGAATGATATCAGCAGCGCCTTACTTCTGTCAGGCACTGTCCGTTTCTGTTTGCGGAGACCGGTTCAGTCTTGATTCATTTTATTTCAATTTTCTTTCAAAGAAAATTGAATTGAAAATATTAAAAATTGTCATTGCTTTAGCTCCGAAACACGTCTTTTACTCCCATCTTAATTATCCACACTAGCTTGTAAAAAAATAATGTAGTGAAAAATGAGAGAAAAGAAGAAAATAATAAGAAAATGAAATAATTAATTAACTAACCGAACGTGACAAACCAAGGGGAAACCGGAAGAGATACCGCAAAAAATGGCCCTGTGTGCACAGTGAAAATGTGCGAACGGAGTGATATCAGCAGCGCCGCACCTCTTCTCAGCTGTCTGCGCTTCTGTGACCAGAGAGCGGTTCAGAGGGAAAATTTTCCTTTCGCACGTGCGATTGATTAAAGACTGTGCTGTAGCAACCTTCACTACAGTGTGTTAGCTATAATAAGCGTATTTAATAATAGTAGGGGGGGAAAGTAAAACTCACGTTTTAAATTCACAAAAATCTAGAAGTGTACTTAATATTTTTCAAATTTAATTTGTTAATGTGTTTATTCTTTAGTTTTTCCTTTAGGGGTTCACGTGCTCATGTGCTCAAGTGGAGGAGCTGCCACTGTACCATTGTGAAAGGTTCTTTTGTTCCGCCGTTTGGATTTTCAGGGGTATTATGAAAGAATACTATTACTATGGCTAATTTTCCTAATCTGGTTTTCGGCCATTTCCTGTTTATATAAAAGTACACCCGTTTTGAATGTTTAGGAATGGTGGAAGAATTTCTCGGAAGTACTGTAGTCCTTTCTAAGCAGGCTTCAAAATCTTAACACATTGAAATTGCTTTCGCCGCCTGGTCGTTCTTTTCGGGTGAAGCGCTACTGTGATTCATTTGTTCTCTATTTAGCTCCGTTCGTGTATAGAATTTAATTTAAATGTAAGTATTATGGCCTCAAGAAAGTGGTCATTGAGTCGTAATATAGGTGATTATTTTATGAAAATTCCGAAACATGATAATTTGTCTAGTGAGACTGAAAGCGCAAATCATCAGGAAAAATCATAAATGCACAGCCCCAGAACAAGCTATTTCAAGAGGAACTGCAATCACAAAATATACTTGTATTACTATCAGGCAGTTTGTAAAGAGGTGCATAATTAGAAGGAATACAATGATATCATAATGGAAAAAAGAGGTATGATTTAAATTAATTTTTTCAGACATTGTTTCTCCTATCAAGTGTAAGTCCTAGCAGGTTCGAGCATTTTATTTTATCGGAAATTGCACAGCTTTCTCGAAATTCGATTACGTAATACTATATGAAAGGCAGAAAAATAAAATATACAGGCGACATGTAAAAAATCGTGCCAAATGTCGTCAAGCTTGCCTCCTTGAGAAATTTTATAAGGCGGTATGAAAATCTTCCCGGCCCTGTCGTAAAGCACAAAAGTTTCGAAAAAACAGGAGGAAACGAAGGAATTTTTTTGTAAAACTGCTGTTTTTAATGATTTTCATATAAAATGCTAAAAGGAAAGAGAGTGGGAGGGAAGTTTTTCTGATATGTAGTGGTACTTTTAATTCATGTTCAAAGGTTGGAAAAAAATACTAATATTTGAATGGTAGAATTAACATTTCTGCCATCTAAATCATTCTAGAATTATGTATTCAAAATTTAGTCTATTTCAAAAAAAAAAAAAGATTTAAATTACAGATCTGTAAACGAAATTCGTAACACATCTTGAAAAATTCACGGACGCTCAGCTGAACACGGACCCACTCTAACTCGCACAGGCCCAGAGGCCTGCCCACCCCCTCTGGTAGGGAGGGCCTATGGATAACTGTACCCAAATTATTGAATACCCAGTAAGTTAGCCCCCCCCTTTACCCAATCCTAGTTCCGCCACTGATGGTACATGTACCATTCCAAATCTCTTTAGGGTTTTCGCATGCGCTAAGTAAGCATTTTGCAACGTGAAAAGATGGGCGGTGTTATTCGAAAATTTCAGGTTTCTGTAGATATTACCGTAACCGTGAGCTTAACTTTGTTGCTAGAGCTCGGAGCTCATATCTCTGAATAACTGTATCCGAAATCTCATCTCGATCGCTTCAACGAAAGGGCTGCTAGAGCTCCAAACAAATACTCTTTTATACAATCTGAATAGTTTTTTTATGAAAACCATGTATATTTTTATGGAGAGAATGTGTTAGCAATTTTTGACAAGTCTGTTGTAAAACTCTGGATGTTATGAGCAAAATATTTGGAAAAAAAAAAGATACGTTTATATTTTCGTGAATATGAAACCTTTTTTTTTTTTAAATGCATATAAACATTGCTTATAACAATGGAATTATCTGGCAGTTTGACAGTTTTTTACGCTACAGGTTGGTATAAAAGAGTTTTTGGTTTTATTCGATTTGGAATAGGTTTCCAAAGTGTCTTACCAAGTCCTCCGACCAAGGCACCCCCATCCTTGGCAGATAGCCTTGGAGTAGCTTTGCAACAACACACAAACACACAAAAATAATTGTACTATAGTCATTTAAGTGTGTTGTGTTCAGGCAAATTTATGGAAGGACTATCTGCCTAGGGTGGAGGTTGCCTTGGTTTGAGAATTTTTAAGGTGTTCTAACGCGTATTCTCTTTACATCTGGAAAAAAAATCGACTAAAATTACAGACCGTTAGATAGACAGCCATGCGGTAGGCCAGACCGCTAGACCTTCACACTTCAGCCGTCAGTGTCTTATTCACTCGGCCATGGGGGGGGGGGCTGCAGTCTTGAATCATCACAAAATTATGATATGAAAATGTTCCTTTTTTTCTTTTGTTTTATAGCAAGCCTACACAAGGGGCGCCTGCCAACGGGGGGAAGGTGCCTTGGTCGGAAGGACTTTTTAAGGGGTTCTAACGAGTTTTCACGTTACATCCGGAAAAAAAGCAGCCAAAATTCCGGAACATTAGATCGGCAGCTTTGCGGTAGGCCCGACGTGGGACCTTCACACTTCAACCGTCTACCATTTTCATTGTCTTATCCACCTAGCCAAGGTGGGGCCAGTGAACCGATAATGGGTATTTTTGACAAATGTTTAGAACCATCTGAAGTATTGTGTGCTGTATTATGGTAAAGATACTCAAGAGCTATCTGGCAAGAATGGGGGGATTCCTCGGTTGGAGGATTTTTAAGGGGTTCTAAAGGGTATTCAGATTACATCTGGAGAAAACCGGCCAAACTCCAAACCGTTAGATCGACATCCACGCAATAGGTCAGGCCAGGACCTTCATACTTTAACCGTCAACCATTTTGAGTGTCACTCGGCCATTGTGGGACCTGAAATGTTTAAAACATTCTTTGAAATCTTTAATAGAGAATGTTTAAAACTGTCTTCATCCGATTCATTTTCAAATATCTGGTCCAAAGAAAGTATTTCTTTTAAAGTTGCCGAAAATTAATAACCTTCTATCCTAGTTGCAAAACGCATAATATTCATATCAAGAAACTTTTTTGTTTATGAAAACGCAAAACATTCTTTTCAAGAAGCACTTTATTATTATTATTATTATTATTATTATTTTGAGATCATGCATGTGGTATCCAATTTACGAATCTCTAATTTTTCCTGCATTGCTCCTTGATTTTTAAATAAAAAGAAAAAGAAAAAAGCCTCTGATTCTGCATTTATCAGTTCTACAATATTTTGGTATTTGAGATAAATATATGTTTTACAAGAATTATTATTATTAACAAAAATTTCCTATGAACTCCATTGTGAACTCTTATGCAGTATTTCTTGGCCAGCTGAGCGTAGAAGCTTAATAGAAATAATTCGCTGAAGATTATACTTTCTTCATTTTGTCAAAAGATAAATTAAATTTCTGGCTACGAATATTAAAGATATTGATTTGTTTTGGCCGTAAGATATTATTCATGTCGTTTTGCGTGCGAAAAGAAATTGCGTTGCAATTCCACTGTGAAAAAAAAGTGAAGAATATTGGTGATAGAAGATAGGATAAAACTAGTTTCTCTAATCTGTTGCTTATTCGCAAATACAATAACAAAGAATGGGAAGCGAATGACTTTAGATACTGATCAAGAAGAGGTTAAAATCCAAAATTGTTCTAATATTCTTATCGTACAGCGTAAAATTCTAACTGGTATACCAGTCAGAATTTTCTTTGTGTTCAATATGGTTTTGCTGTATTGTCTAATGATGGACATACCGCAGTTGTCGTGCGCATGCATAGACAGGCCCGGACTGGCTCTCTTGGGGGCCCTCAGCTAGAGATTTAAAAGCGGCCTCTTCAGGAGCCGATTTGTCGATTTGGGTGCCCTGGTCAAAAGCTTCATTGCCCCCCCCCCCCTCTTTGGAAAAGTTTATCAAAATTTAAAAATTTTTAAAGAACAATTTTGGGCCCCGGGCGCTTGCCCCGAATGCTCTCCCGGAAATCAGGCCCTGCCTCTAAAAGAGGAATTTAGAGAGAATAGAATATTAGAATATGTAATATTTGAAAATTATAGGCTTACGAGCCTAAAAATCACATTTAACTATTTTAAAGATTTGGAGGGCCCTGACTTTTCGGGGGGCTACCTTGCGCCGCGGGGTTTCTGGGATCCTCCGCTGCGTCACTGCGTAAGATTTCTGGAAAATAAATAATCAAATTACTCTTATTATATTGTATATCCAGTTTTGAATGCCTCACCGGGGCCCCTTTGGGCCGGGGGCCCTCGGCGATCGCCGACTAACCGACCTGGCCAGTCCGGGCCTGTGCATAGACGACACTATCGTCGGAAATAGGGGTGCCATTGCCCCCGAGGGGATCGGACTACATACGTCAGTAATCCCTGTGTTTGCTTCCATCTGAACACAGCCGTAGCACTATTAAAATTCTTACAATTTGATTGAGGGATGCTAAAATCTGTTATCCACTTGTGATAACGCTTTCCCAATTTCTATTAATGCTAAATCTAGTAATCAGATGGCGGCACCAGATAACTTAATTCTATATTTTTAAAGGCCTTTATTTAATATTTTTACACTTAAAACAGTTTTTGTTTTCTCGTTTGCTGGCATATTCGTGCTAAAATAAATAAATAAAAAACATACATTTTAGAGACTTTACGTACTTTAATTCCTTGGAAGTTTTAAAATTCATTTTAAACTAAAACAGTGCGAAGCTAGGCGTATTTTATGTATATTCGGCTATATAATTTTTCTCATTAGAAACAGATAAATGGCCGAATACTGAACACCGAACTCCACCATGGACGACTGGATAAGATATCGAACATGATAGATGATTGAAGTGTGAAGGTCCAGGGTTCGGGCCTACCGCGTAGCTGTCGATCTAACGAGGGAAGGACTTTTTATGGGGTTCTAACGCGTAGGCAAAGTCGCGTGAGGGGCTTGGAGGGCTGCCTTGAGTGGAAGACTTCTTAAGGGATTTTAATCCGTATTCATGTTACATCCTGAAAAAAATGTCCAAAATTCCACTCCGTTAGATCGACATCCGCGCGTAGGCCAGAACTCTAGATCTTCAAACTTCAGCCATCTACCACGATCAGTGTCTTATCCACTCGGCGGATATGATAACATTCTGCACGCTGCGTTTCAACATTTAGTTAAATAGATGTCCAACCGATTGTTTAAGTCTTGGGGGAGAAAAAAACGACAAGCAGGGAAAACATTATTTAAAACTGCATTTATTAAAAAAAAATTGATTTTGATTAAAATATTTTAAGTACTAAACTTCAAACTATATCGTGGTTTTATATACTCTGTAAACGACTGCAGACCGTTCCAGTAATGAGATACTTTATTCACGTTCATATGCTGATCTTTTTTTGTTTTGTTACAAAACGTGAATTTGAAAGAAAAAATGACTTTATTAATTAATACGCGAAATTTATTCGCTGTTATTAAAGAGTAAATCATAACCTTAGCATTCCAGTTACCCTTAAAGAACGATCGTAAAAATGTGGTAAACATTAATCCTTTGTATAGAACTAATATTTATCGTTCAATAAAAGAATCATTTATTATCCATTTTATGTAGATATTTTTCAAGCGCTCTTTATTCTTGTACGTATTCTCTGTGGATTGAAGGACAATGCAAAATTTCAGGTTTGATAAACAATTTTTTCAACTGTATATCTACCGAAACAATCTTCGGTTTAGATGATTGATGACACGAAAGTAACGAGAGGAGAAGGCTATTTATCTTGCATACTTAATAACTTGCTCGAATAGCAATCAATTTTTCATTAGCACAAACTACTTGCTTGACAATTAAAATACCTAGTGCAATGGAAGTTCATGACAAGTTTATTTTCAATAAGTCCCAGAAATCTCTTGATTTCATATTTTATTAACTCTTTGTATCATTTATTTGGATATATGGAATTTTATTTCAGGCCTTCATAAAAGCTTAAAACTAATTTAGCAGAGCTGTGTAATGTACAATCCAGTGGCGGCTCGTGGGATACAGCAAGTACAGCCGGGCTGCACTTGAAATTACCAGCACATACTTTAAAATAATTTATTCTACTAATTTTCCTAAATTCAGATTAGAATTGTGGAATTCCTATGGTAAATTAAAAAAATCTCCGAAAAAAAAAAAAACAAAAAAAAAACGTATTGTGGCCGGATCGCTCATTCAGAAAAAAAGCACTTTAATCTTCCCGCAATTCAATTGGGAAAATCTTTGGTTCAGTCCAGAGCGCTGGAGAGAAAATTGGCAGCACCGTTGCCATGACAACAACTACGTAAGGAGCCTAGGGGATGCATAGGGAGTATAGGGAGCATAGGGAGTATGCAGCTGATACAGCTGATGAACGATTTTTTAACGGCGGCTGAACTTGAGAACTCGACTAACTGATATGCTCGGACGAGGAGTGAGGGAGGGGGTAAGGAGAATATATGTTTGGAAAACTCTCGACTTTATATTGCTGAATTTATCAAGAAGGTAAGCCTGAATAGGCGCTTATGAATGGACAATTACCCATCAAAGCAGTATTGTTTTTAAGTAAGCAAGAACTGGCATTTAGAGGACATGGCGAGCGAGAAAATTCTTTAAACATGGGAAATTTTAAAGAGCTTTTAAAATTATTGATATCTGAATTAAAACAACGTCTTTTTATGGGGACATCACTGACCGATTCGCATGTTTAAAAGAAAGGACGATTGATTTGACTTATAAAAAATAAGTTTTTTTTTTCTTTTCTTTTCTTCTCAAGTTATCGTTACAAAAGAAAATTCTAAGGAAACTTCGAATCAGACACGGATTAATGCAATTTTGAAGATAAGAGCGGCTGGTTGAAATTTATGTCCATTTTATGGAAGTAAAATAGGATCTCTTACATTTTTTTTTTATGTAATTTCTTTTTTTCCCCATCGGTGAGGGCTTAATCCGCCAGCTTTCGAATTCAGTAACAAAGATTTTCCAATCCTGTCCGGAGGAAAGGGGGGGGGGCTCATATGCTTCCGGCTGCACTAACAGTTTTGACCACGGGCCGCCACTGGTACGATCTTCAGATCACAAAAAGCGATGATGTATTCATTAATTATGAAAAATGGCGTATTTTCCATGTCCCTCTAACGGATACATTTTTCTTTTTAATATTTAAAATTTCCCACACAAGATACACACAAATTTTAATTAATTTATTTTGTATGGGTATTTTTTACGTGACATATTTATTTTATATTTCAGGGAAAAATAAACATTTACTCTTGTGGTAGACATTTTGAACATTTTTCACCAGATTCCTTCATGATTATTTGCTCATACCAGCCGCAGACGGACTCACCATGACCGAGTAGATAAGACGCTGAGCATGGCAGGTGACTGAAGTATGAAATTCCACTTCCGGCCTATCATGCGGCCTATCGATCTAACGGTCTGGAGTTTTCGTAGGTTTTCACCAGATGAAACGTGAACACGCCTTAGAATCCCTTAAAAATTTCATACTCAAACCAACTGCAAAACGCGCCGTAGTCCAAATTTATTGTAATCATCCTGTACTTCCTATGGTAAAAAATGTTTGTTTTTATCCTTTATGTATATATATCCTGAGTAAAAACTTCAAGGTCATTGGTATTACCATAACTTCGAATGGATGTATTGGTTTAAAATTCATTATTATGCTTGGATACTTGTAAAATGGCAAAAATGTATAGCTGAATAACTCCTGGAAAAAGTGCCAGGCTGTTACCAATTCGTTCGCCGTATTAACTGTGAAATATTGTTTACAAGGGAGGTTCAATTATTACCACCATATATTGTCCAACATATACTATAAGATGATAAAGATTTAATCACATCTTGTCAGTGAAAATGTTATTTTTAAAATGAGGACCAGTTTTTCTGTTCATGTACTGATCAACTACATATAATTAAATAAAGCACCAAAATAAATATACTCAAAAAATTCAGTGAGACAATAATAAAATGAAACAAATTAATAAATAAATAAATCATAAAAAATAAAATGAAAAACCTGTCATAAAAATATAGAATAAGAAAGATATACCAGCAACAACCTTGAGTCCGAAAGTGCATTGAAAAAAAAAAAAAAAAAAAAACATGTCATTTATAAAATATTGTTTATGTTTTTGAACAGAGTACGATGCTTTCCATTTTCGAAAGCACATGCAAAGAGGGCGCATAAGACAATTTTTGGTCAGTAAAATAGGAATAAGTATTTTAAAAAGAAATGCTTGAAATTTTTGTATTACTACCTATGTTTCCTTTTTAACATTTACTTAAATTTGTAAACATTTACAAATCACTCGTTGAAATTAAAACAATAATAATAATAAACAGAACTAATACCTTCGTAAGAGTCACGCTGTGAATAACGCAGCTCGAATTTATTGCTACAAAACTTAATCTTTGCGTTTTACATGAAAAAGAAATCTTTCAGTTCACTGAAATTCAGTTTTAGTAGGTTTTTCATGAACTTCATTTTTAATTGACGAGTTAAAAATAAATAAATACAGGTGAAATTACTTTTTCCCTCATGCTTGGCTTGCATTTTTAGTTTAATTTAGAAATTTCCTCTGAAGAACGGACATATATAGAATTAAATTCGTAGAAGTTTCTTAATCTCTCATTTTTTAAAGGCTTCTTAAGGCAAAGCACCATTAGGGGTATCTGCCAAAGATAGGAGGAGTAATACCTTGTGCGGGGTTCAGTCTCTAAGAAGAGTTGCTCTAATGTGTCATTTCGAAATATGCATTACTAGCAGCGTAGCCCGGATTTGCCACTGCAATGAAGAAAAATGCCCATTCACGTTAAATTTAGATTGTAAAGGGAAGAAATGTTAATCTTCCCAGCTGTAACGATATCTAGGCAGTCAACATTCGTTTAAAATGCATACTTTCGACGTTGGAGGAGCGTAAATCTGTGGAGAAAAATCTTCAGCTTAGTTAATAGTCAGTTGAACGTCTTAGAAACAGTGCATTCACTAAGTAATCAAAGAAGGTTAGGCGGGCGTCGATCGCATGGATAGGGAAGGCAGATTTTACCGGGTCCTTTACCAAGACCTTTGACCTCCATTTTTTCGTGTCACCCCACCCGTATTTCTCAGAATTTTGCTGACGCTGTCGTCGCGTCACACATTTTTTTTTTTTTTTTTTTTTTTTTTTTTTGTGTGTGTGTGTGTGCATATTCGTTCGCAGTTTTTTGATATAAGGGCAGATGTAAAGCTCCATTTTCATCGCTTGGCCAATAGCTCAGCTCAGCTGCGCAGCACAGAAGAGTAAATTTTCGATAGTTTTAACTATAAAAGTGGATATTTTTCAAGAATCTCTTGGGATATTTTTCAAGTTTAATGCCAACACGATTCATCGTTAGCTTGGCATATTAATAAATTTGTCTGACTCTCTTTAAATTGTGTTGGCCGGTGTTGTTAAAGTTTGTCGGGGAACTACTAATTTTGATTCTAGCCGTCAAAATTTTAGAGGTGAGTTTAAAAGACTTTTTAACTGATACTTATGTGCTTTGTTTCTTTTAATTATTTTCGTTTTAATCGCTAATTATAAGCCTTGCTATTCTGTATTATAGAGTGAAATATACAGGTACAATGAGCATAAAATCAACTGTTTACCTTAAACATATACGACATTTTTTTTTCTCGTAATAAGCATGATTTTACTTAATGTGCAGCATTACTTAATACTTTACTTAAGCATGATTTAAACTTACTATAACAAAAGTCAACTTTATTATTGTATTATGGCATAACTTACAATGAAATAGATTAAAGCATTTTATGCAAAGGTTATTAATTTTCTTTTTAAATTGTGTACTAATATGTATGCATTTAGTATTTAATTTAAACCTATTTGTAGTAGTAAAGTTTAACAAATCAAAGATTTAGGATAGATAAATAAGGAACTGTTTGTGTAATGAAGTAGACAAAATTTTTCTAGTGAGAGGTGGGGGGGGGGGACGTAAATGTATAGATAGAAAACTTGTTCATTTTTTATTACAGGAAAAACAAAATAAACTATGGATATAAAAAAACAGGCTTATTCGTCTAATAGAAGTCGTTCCTTGAAGATTTCGTCGAATCCTGACAGTTTATAAACGTAGTAATTATGCCGCAATTCCTGGCATTTAGAGAATGTGTGAATCACATACATTTACATACGTCGTGAAAGCATGGAAATTCAGGCTTGTGCACATGCCGTTTAAAAGAAAAAACTTTATATTTCCTAAATATACTGCTTGTTACTACTGGTTGTTAGCTAATGAAAAGCAATTTTGAATTAAATGTTCAGAAATAGCAAGTTTTAAATTAACTTCTAATCGTTTAGATAACGTTATAAATATATATTCATAAAAGTTTGAACAAACAGAAAATATATAAAAGTTAAAAATATAATCTTTATTTTGAATTTAATTGATAAGTAACTCGCATAAAACAGCTTGGGTCACCATTTTACATTTTAAAGGGATTACATTTTTTTTGCCCGGTACATTTTATTAATCGTTTTGAATGTATTTTTATATAACATAAAAAATTAAATTTACTGTTAGTAAAATTGCGTTTTAAACTGCATTTCTTAGTTAACTAAATTTATATTTATGCATAAATTTAATTAACTAAGGAATAGAATTAAGATTCAACTTTACTTTCAATAAATGTAATTCACTAATATTTTATTTAATTTTTTAAGTTACTTTTCACCATCTTTCACCAATATATGAAAATATTTAGATTGTTTATAACATAGAATTAAATAGCCTTCCTCCCCGCTTTTATTGAATATACCTAATAACAAACATTGAATATACCTAATACAGTTAAAAACAATTAATAAAATGTACCGGGGGAAAAAGTAAACCCTTTTAAATGTAAAATAGAGACATAGGCTATTTATGCGAGTTGCTTATCAGTTAAATTCAAAATCAAGATTATATTTTTTCTTTAATATATTATCTCTGTGTTCAAAATTTTATGAATGTATATATTATAACTTTATCTAAACGACCAGAAGTTAATTTAAAATTCGTTATTTCTGCACACTTAATTAAAAATTACATTTCCGTAGCTAACAAACTAGTAGTAAAATGAATTATATTTAGAAGTATAAAGTGTTTCCTTTTTTAAACGGCAAAAGTGCACAAGATCAGAACAGTTTGAATTTCCAATCTTTCACGACGTATGTAAATGGCACGTGCCTATTCTCTAAATGTCAGAAATTGTGCATAATTACTACGTTTTATAAACGGTCAGGATTCGGCAAATTCTGCGACAATACCCAAAACTTTAGACCGTTAGATAGACAGCAGTTCGCTAGGCCAGAACCCTGGACCTTCAGCCATCTACCAATGTTCAGGAAACATCTCAAAACATGCGTGGAAATCTCAATGGCGTGTTGCATATTTGCATACAATGCAAATCAAGAGAGTAGGAGGCATGCTCTGAAGTGACCGATATCTCAAACAATTGCTGCCGCTTATCAAGTAGTACTTTATTTTCATTTTGCACTCTATGTACATCACAAGCAAATAATTAAAAACCTCTAGTTTCAATCTGCACGTCTAATGTCTCTTTTAAAAGCGATATATCTTGAAACGCGACTTGCTTATTGCAACTGACATGTTTTCCTCTTGAGCCACCAGACATAGTCTGCAAGTGTTTTTTTTTTCGGGGGGGGGGGTGGCTTTTTCCCCGTATAGTTAAATACAGCATTGATTTATCCCTGATTTTTTATTCAAAAATAAAATATGTCTTCTACACAAATACAACATTATTTCTTAACGGTCTGGAGTTTGGGGCATTTTCTCCGGATGCAACGTAAATACGCGTAAGAGCTCCTTAAAAATTCCTTCGCTAAGGTAGCCCTCCTAGTTCGCCTAAGGTAGGCAGAGAGCCCTCGTGTAGCTATGCATTAATTACATAACCTCGAAGTAACAACACGTTTTCTTTACCACAAATCGCCATTTTAAAACAATTTTTCCTAATGGAACAAATAATTTCGCTAAACTATTTTGCTTTTCGGAATGAACTGAATTCCTCCCAACCCCTCGTGTACAATTTTAACACAATTGCTACAATTTATTATACCCACGGACCGAATGGACGAGTGGAAAAGACACAGAACGTGGTACACGGCTGAAATAGGAAGATCCAGCGGTCTGGACTACCTCATGGCTGTCGATCTAACGGCATGGAGTTTTGGCTGGCTTTCTCCACGTGTCATGTAAATACGCGTTAGAACCACTTAAAA